>JAIPRL010003086.1:0-50754 GCA_025469235.1 Pemphigus obesinymphae | reverse complement strand
GTTTTCCTAGTAAGGTTTTTGGCCGAGATTATTTCGTCGAGGACGTTTACTAGTTGGAGGGTAGTGCTGTGGTGGTGCCTAAAGCCGAATTGTTCGGGGCGGATGAGGGGAGTGGAATAAGTTTGAATAGAAAAGACAAAATAAGGAATGAATATATAGGAGGTGGTCAGGGCTGGATTGGCTAGGTGAGCTACCGAAAAAATCTTGGGGGGCCACGTGATATTTGGGCTAATGAAGTAATGTGTGGCCAAAAATATAAGAGCCTACAGTGAAATTAGAAAGGTTCTTAATAGCCGGTTATATTTTTCACACAATTCATTGAAATATTTATTAAAAAGGTCGAAAACACTTTTTAGGCCGGTAAAAATCCTAAAACTCGATGGACCGGTAGCTTCACTAACCGACGCTAGGGGTAGTATAGAAATAACTTCGATAGTTGACAAAATGATAGGTGAAATAGTAAAATAGTAGGTGAATATCAATGCGGCTTCAAACCAGGAAAATCCACAACTGGCCATGTGCTTACGCTAAAACTATTAATAGAAAAACATTATGAGTACAATAAACCACTTATTATTTATTGATTTTAAGCAAACGTACGATTCTATCAAAAGGAAATTACTATGAAAAAACATGGAAAGATTCGAAATACCATTCGGAAGTTGGTCAGAATGGTGAGAGTATGCATTGATGGATCGATATATAAAATCAAATTTGGAAATGTTCTCTCAGAAGAATTTGATGTGACAGTTGGATTAAAACAAGGAAATGCCACGTCACCTTCTATATTTTTTAAAAATTGCTCTGGAGGAAGTCATCAGAAAAGTTCAAGAAACATTGAAACCTATTTCAAAAATAGGGATGGATCCAATCTTAAAAATTGTTGTTTACTACGCATATGTAGAAAAAATAAATTATAAAAATTAAAAATTAAAAATTAAAAATTGTAAAGTACATATATTCTTATATCCTCAATTCAATTAAATAAACCACGATCAGATTTAAAGTCGTCTGTCTAAAATATTTAATGTTATAATTAAATTTGAATTCGTATACTACAAACCTGTATACTATAAAATAGTATACTAACTAACTAACTAACTAACTAACTACTCCTACATTTATACAATCAATATACTGAAAGAAACCTCGACTAACCATTTGATGACACTATTGGTTATTTCCATAGCATGCAGAAACAAATCAGTAAAATCGGTAGATACCTTTGTCTCCATTACGGTTTGTCGTTCCTCACCATTCGTCAGCAACACCATCATTCTTCCATAATCCTGATGTACAAAATTAATTTTAAATTGATTTATTTATTTTATTAATGCCAATCGGCAATTTTTTAAATAGATATACATAACATAAATTATTACAGTATTATAATAAAACAGAAACAACGTATATACAATACAAATAAAATTAACTTAAAAATATACAAAATCTGGAATTTTTAATTTCTTTCTCATTAACATATTTCCAAGATTAGAAATAATAAATTATCGATTTTCAAGTTTAAAACCTCCTTTAATATTAACAGCGGAGTATTTTCAATTTTTTCTGGAAGGGGGGAGGTTAGGTTAAAAACCTTAAAAACCAAAACAATTTATTTACGTTTTTAAAGGTGGCATTGACATTTTCGCTTTAGAGTGGAAAATATCTAGCGACGGGCCTAACCAGTTGTTTCCGAAAATACTTATAAGTACTTGCATCTTTCTCAATTTATACGAATATTTTCTTTTTTTTTAAAAGTGAAGTTTTAGGAAATTTTGGTCAGGCGGATGTATTATTTTGGTCTTTGGATAGTTGAACCGGTTGACAAAATTTACTTCAGTGCCACTGGGATATTGTATATTATACAAAATAATATGTCTATACTTTTTTTTTTAATTTCAAAAGGTAAAATACAAATAATTTTATTAAACAGGATTTTTTTTTTTTTATATTCTGTCTGTCATAATGTATTATAAAAAAATTGTTTTTGGTTCTGGATAATCCAATTACCTTAGACCGGGAACCCCATAAATATACCACTAGTAAAAATATTTTTAAAATACACTATATATACAGTTTGAAAACAAACTTACACAAAAAAACGGGAAATTCAAATTAAACATAACTTCGTGTATTTTGTATTTTAAACGTGAATTCTTTTCTACCGATCGTTCCCGTCCGACCGGGACGTTCGTTCCGAATACGCGTATATATTATCTGTCGATATACGTCCGTTATCTGAATCGTATGATTGAAAGTGTTGTACCTACCTATTTTATTTAATTAAATTATGCGTTATATAATACCCTGTGACCAGTCCGTATTAAGTATTTAAGTCTGTCCCACTGATTCATAAAATAGGTAGGTACCTAATACCTATACTATAGTTTTTATATCCCATAGTAATGAATTTAAAAATCGTAGGACTTCCGTAGTATTTTTCAAAATTTGAATTAAATTATAATAGGTATATGTTTAATCGGACTTGACGTATATAACGACTTGACAACAATGATTTTACAAGAATTCGAGAACGAAAAGTCCAAGCGACTTCCGAATAGGTACCTACTATATTTTATTATACATTATTTATATTTTATATCCATATTTAACGTTAAATGCATTTCAAATTTTCAGACTTTTGTGATATTTTTTTTAGAATTCGAGTTATTATATAAATATCCGATAATAGTAAGTTTAATAGATTTTCAGATTACTTGAGTATTTCGTCAACCTATTCGTTGGAAACATTTTAGGGGTGAACATAATTATCTTCTAAAATGCGAACATCAGTTTCCGCCGTAGGCATAATATTTTTAAAATTGATTATTTACAAATATTATTTCCGATAAAATACATAAACCGAGGTATACCTACTCAAAAAAGAATTCTACTAAAAAAAATTTACAATTACAAAATATTACACTCAAACCGAGTTATAAATTCAAGGTTTCGGGATCAAAAAGTAAAATTACAAGTAGTCTGACTTACCTAACCATTTTATGAAATCTATGTACCGAAAGAAAAATATACGACTATTAATAATATTATATTATATTGCTATATTACAACTATTGTACGTATATAGCTTGTGCATATTATAAAGTCGAACGCTATACAATAGGACTTATTATAATGGTATTTTTTTTAATAGTATTAACTTTTAACTTTTAATTTAAATTAATATAAAACAGGAAGTGTTTATTGTATAAGTTATTTTTAAAAATATTTTATGCAAAAACGTGCAAAATAGATTCATTTCAGTATAAATCTATTTGACATAAATAATTTATAGAATATACCTAGCTGTAGTATATTATGTTAAATGAAACTGAAAGAATAATTGGATATTTAAATAAAATATAGGTAGGTACTGGGGCATAACAACTGCTTGTTATTCATTTGATAATAGGTGTAACATGATATAAAAAACTACTACTTCTATTTGAATAATATCATGACCTTTGTGGTTACCACAGAATAGAGATTGTAAAAATGATTATTTGACGATGAACCGAGTTGATAATGAAAATTGTGCAATATTTTTATGTTTTTAACTTTTATGCATTAATCTATTGTAGGTATTCTCTAGAAATGTATTTTTAGATAATCATTTATAGGAAAACGTGTAGTTTATGAAATAAAATATATGACATTTAACGTAAACCCTTGTGAACTTAGCAATCCAACATTACTGACAATGTGATACAATTAAAAAGTATTTTTTATTTTTATTTTCTAGTAATGAATAAAATTTAAATAATTAATAACTTTAATTGATTGAAATATTTTGTGCGACTAAGTATTATTGTCAATTCAATATTTTTTACATTGAGGTATAATAAAAAGTTCATAATTTCGAAAATAATTTCCAACAAATTTTGTTAATGTTCCAAAATGTCCAATAACTCGAGCTTTATATTTTAAGCTCATTAAAAATCTTGAAAATTGCCTATAGATAACCTCTTGAAAATTTGAGACGTCCTCTTGTAAATGTCAATCATACCTAATTGAATTTAGAGGTTTGTAATTAAAATTTATATTGACATACATAAATCTTAACTATCTAACTGTATAACAATAAAATATCTCAAAAATCTAAACTTACAATTATTTTACGAATATTTAAAATTTGAAATCGATATACATAATAATAACCTGCTAGTTCAATATTATTCGACAAACTGGTCTCTGACTAAAATTAAATAAATATATATCCTACAATATCCTATCGGCAGATCACACTGCGTAATACTAAAAAATAAACAATATATTTTTGAACAATTTTCTAAATTATGAGAAAATTACAAGTTTAAAAAAATCTTGGCTTAGTTATTCTTTATAATATGTAGGTTTATTGAAAGAAATGAAAAATGACTCGTTTAAATGTATCATCTTAATTACATTGAATATGTAATTAACACTGAAAAATGGATTAGTGTTGAGTAAAATTAATACATCACTACTTTACAATGAAGAATGTGTTGGGTGTCATTTTTTTTTCATTTATATTTTATATAAGACACACCAACTTGCCTATTATATACTATATTTTTAAGTAAATAAATGTAAACCGATCAAGACTGCGAAAAATCTAACAAATTGAAAAATTTTACTAAAATCATTCTAAATTATTCATTATTACAGTAAAATCATACAAATTAGTTAAATTATTGATAAGTACATGAAAAATAAATAAATTATAGATTATTGATTAGAAAAATATTTGAAAGTTATCAATATCTAAAAAGTAAAATAACACTGAGCTTTTTTATTAGGTTCTTAAATTTTAATTATATTATCGAAGACCGTTGATTTATAGCTAAATAAAGAGTAAATTAGGTAATTAAAAAGTAAATAAAGATATAATAATAATACATTATACAAAAGACAATACATTCCGAAAGAAAGGTAAATAGTGCCGACACGTTTATGTGCACGGCTTAACAACTTTTCCGAACCGGCCTGATCTGAGCCGAGTCGAGCCGAACTCATCTAGTGCGCGCCCAGCTTGAAAGTTCACCCGAATATGTATCAATATAAATTTAATTAAAATTTGTGAAAAATACTACAAAAGTCCGATGGTTTTAAATTCATTACTATGAGATATAAAAACTATAGTATAAGTACCTACCTACACTATGAATCAGTGGATCAGACATCAATACTTAAATACGGACTCGTCACAGGGTATATAACACATAGGTAATTTAATTAAATATGACATTGGTTAGTGTAGGGGGATAGTATGACAGAGGATACGTAAACATGGCAATAGGCTAAAGAAGTGAAAAAGATAATATCAACGAAAAAGAGAGATAATAAGATAGGGCAGAAACCCAAGGAGATGGTTAGTAGAGAAGTACAGAGAAAAGAAGAGGAAGTTGTGTATGGTATTCATTAATGTAGAGAAGATGTATGATATGGTTTCTAGAGAAATTTTGAAATGGATATTAATGAAGAAAAGGTTAGGTACTAAAGTTGTACGTGAATATAATTGAGGACATGTATGAAAGGACAAGTAAAAGAGTAAGGAATTTGTGTAGAGGAACTGAAGTCAGGGTAGGAATGAAGAGTGAGGAGGATACGGGAGATAGAGTTCAGTGAAAGTTGAGGGCTAGGGTGGTCAACCCCATGTAATTGGGAGAGAGTGTGAAGGAGAATCAGAAGAAGAAGAAATAGCTGTAACTCGTCAATTTTAGGTTTAAACTAAACATGGCTTATACATAAAAATAAATAAAAATGTAATAATATTGTATCAAAATTAGGGATTCCTACTTTACAAAAGTTTTGTTTTACTACTCATATTTTTCTTTTATCCAATGAAAAATCACAGATCAAATTCAATGTTTCCATTTAAATTATTTGTGATATCATTTCTTATGTATTCAAAACTATATTTATTTTAATAATTATGTCATGAAAGTGTTTTCATAAGAACTAGTTTACATAAAAAATGTACCTCTCAAATGTCGAATAAATTTCAGAGGGGGTCTTTAATTTGTGGTTATACCTACGTATGATATAAAATGTAAATAGGTAAAAAACCTACCTAATAAAATATAAAATTACAATGTCTATGCTGCGGTTACTCTATGGCATAGAACATAATATTATGTCTTTGGATATCTAAAAACGTTGAATATATTTCAGAAATTCTATGCATTTGTTCATTAATATAACTTATTAAATAATAATAAAAATTTTTTACTCGTTTATAAATTATCCGGTCATTACTTTTGGTTAAAAATTGTGAATATCTAGTATCCATATATAATATCAATTATTATAAATAAAAATTAACATAAAATAATGAACTTTTAACTACGTACACATACTTCAACAATAATTTGTGTTATTTTCAGTGCCAACCAAAAACTTCGTGATTTAATTCATTTTTTCGGATATAATGGAAACTATTGAATATCTGAGCAAAAAATGACTTATCCTGTTTCGATGCGATGTGGAAAACCAAAGTAAGTATTTATGTACGAAAAAATCATGTCTATACTATTTTTTTAATTTCAATATAGGTATCCTACCTATTAAAATAAGTTGTAACTAGTGGCGTATTTTCGTTATTATTTATAAGTAAACGTGAGATAATACAGTAGAATAATATTAATAGGCATAGCTATAAAATATTTAACGCTCCGAACCACTTGAACGGATTGAAGTATAAAAGTATATTAAAATTGTTTTAAAATTTTATTTTTATTTATCAATACTTAACCCCTAATACTTCTAGTTTTCGATTAATTAATTCTAAACTGTATTTATATACATATAATATCACGAAAAAAAAAATAGTCGCAATAAACATTTAAATGATTAATTCATCCATAAACCATGGTAGCTATACAGACTATCTTATAACATGGTTAGACGTACTAAATATATATAGTTAGGTAATGTAGTGTTTATTTTAACTATATAATACTGTTAAAAATTTTTATCCGTAAATTGTTCCAGAAAAATAGGTATGTACCTAAAGTTGTATCAACCTATAATTGTTAGATTTGATATATAATCGTAACACAAACTCGTAAAATATATTCAACTATATAATATAGTTCTGGTAACAATACTTTTTAGTTTTTTCAACTTAATTATTAGATTGAATGTATTAATTTATATGTACACTTCTCGTATAGTAGGTACCTATATTGATAGCTAGTTTTTATATGCAAGTAAATATTTTATCGGATGGTACTAAATTAATTATGGCCGATTTATTTATGTTTGATATGTTGAAAGATTTTCAAATATCTGATATTATACAAAATTTTCGAATATTCATCATTTTTAATATATACCTGTATTATACATTTTTAATATATAGGTATGTATAATATATTATTATTATAATATAGTATTGCCAATTAAAAATATAGGTAATTAATTAATGAAATTACATGAAAAACAATACAATTTATACATAGTATTAGGTACCTATCTATTATCTAATTGTATTTATTGTACAGATCAAAAATGTATAATCTAACAAAAACACGAATATATAATTTAAAAACATAAAACCTATAATATGAAATCCGTTAGATATTGTATGAAAGCAGCATATATCGTACATACCTACCTGTTTAATAATATGTACTTAATTAAAAAATGATGAACCTTTGAATTTTTGTATAGGTACCTACCTACCTAATGTTGTCCGATATTTGAAGATCGTTCAATATATAAATATATTATAGTAATAAAACAAATAAGTCGACCTTAATTAATTTAATACAATTAACCACGTAAACACTTAAAGCATAATTAATATTTATAATAATATTATAAAAACGCGCAGTAACTAGGTATAGAGAAGTGAAGATAATCATATGGATATGACGTATATAGGTACCACATGCCTTAGCACACGTTCATTATTGTATTGCGGGCTTTGCGACAGGACGCAGGCGTTCAAATTTCTAATGAAAAAGCGGATGTATGACTATTTTTAAACTTATGATTGTTTGGAATTATTTCTCTCAATTTAATAAAAATATTTAAACTATGGTTTTAATTAATTTAACCAAACATTATACTAATGTTAAATATATTAACACACGTTAGATTTTAACCTTTTTAAATGTGAACCTTTTACTAAATATACACGATTATTTTCTAAACTATGAGGAAATAAGTAATAAGCAGTTTTTTTTTTTTTTTACTTCACGGTTTAGTTATTCCTTATAAATTATGAAAAAGTCGAAAAATGACCAGTTTCAATTTATCATCTTGACTAAATTTAGGTACAATACATACCGAAATATGGATTTAAGTGTTCTAATTGTAAGCCATATTTACACTTTACTATTTCTAGTCGAAATTTCACAGAAATATAAAATAAACATAGTTGTATAATTAAAACATCTCTATATTACAATGAAGAATGTTGTTTCGTGTGTCTATTGTTTTTTTTTTCTTTCATTTTTATAAGCAGCGTTAACTTGGCTACTTACTGGATGTTGGTATATTATACATTTATACACTTTACGCCTTAGTTGCTATCTCGGCAGTTTAACATTAGTATACAAAACTGTTTTGATGGTTGAAAGTGAATATATCCTACGTGTATTTAGCCCAATAAGGTAATAAGCATATTTCCAGTAGTTAGTCCAAATTAAATTTTGAAAATTAATTTGACTTCATTTATTTTTATTCTATGTTTTGTAAGAATAACAGTTTAAATTAAATGATTTTTTTGAAAAAAATAAAATCATCTTATAACGAATTACAATATAATAAATTAACTCGAACTATTTTTCACGTAAAATCTTAAATAAACATTTATGAGTTTAAATTTGTTTTCAAATACAACTAAACCATTTAAAGTATGCCTATTTACCATGATTTTTTACTTTACATAGCCAAAAATGTTTTTGAGCAGACTGTCAATGACTTGTACATTTACACATAAGAATATCTCATAATAATTTAATAAATACTAAACTCCTTAGAAAAATAGACCGCTTTCAACCCTATGAAAAATCGTGATGTTTATTAACCATTTTATATAAAATGAATAATGAATATTATAATTATTAGTAAAATAAGAACATAAAAAAACATGTTTAAATATGTTTAGGTATGTTAATAAATATAAACCTATCAAGACTGTAAAAAATAGGAGCATAAAAAACATCCGTGGAATCACTGTTTTTCTTCGCTGCACTCATCTATGTGTATTTCATCGATATTTTTAATGGTAAACGTTTAATTTTATTCTATGTAAATATATTTATTTTATTATTTTACTAGTCTTTATTAATATTTATGAGTAGGTATTTGTTATTACTTTAAATATGTTTATAAATATAAACCTATCAAGACTGCAAAACTTATACAAATTGTATTAAAATCATTCTACATCATTCATTGTATTATTGCAGTTGAATAAAGAAAATTAGTTAAATAATTGATCGATGGATATAGCATAGAAGTATATTTGTTTAACTTGAATGACGAATGTATTTTTTATGTTTTATATTCCTTATACTAAAAATATTTTTTCTTTTTTCTTTTTTTTGCTGCAGTCTTGAATTTAATGATTGTTATACCACTTACAAATTACTTTAATAAATTAATTTTATTTCTTTATATATTTAAAGGAATTATATGCACTTACATAGAAACAACGTAAAAACAAGTCAGACGATCTTACTACCACTTATAGAAATATGATTACCAAATATTCTACATGTACAAACAAAGTACGTAAAATTTTAAATAATTGTATGAGAATAATTTATGCATAAATGTCTTTTTTAATTACATAAAATGCACCGGGAATATGGAAACGAGGAAAATATGATTGGTCTGGTACATCGTAAAGACATTTGACAAGATGATGGAATGTCAGCCCATTTATCATAATACGGGATATGTACTATGTAAGTAGGTACCTAGCTGTGTATAAATACAAAATAATATTATACTTGTTTTAGTTTCAAAATGTACGTCTAAGAAAAATTTCTAATTCTAATTACTTTTATGGTTTTTCATGAAATTTATCTGCTTGTCCATAATTTATCGGTAAAACTACACATGTACGAATATGCAAGGCTGGGTATTAACAAATTAAAAATTAAAATTAAGTTAATTTTAATAAGGTTACTTAACACGTTTTTTATTAAAATTAACTTTTGACTTAATAAGTAACTTTTTTTTAAACTTAAAATGTTAACTTTATACAAAACTATCCAAATTTTCTGTATGACATTTTTATTTTTAAGTATAGGAAAGTTTACTAATTCTACGATTTAGATAAGTTTATATTATTATATTACCTTTTATACTTTATATAAAAATAGAATTACTTATATTATAAAAAGTATAATATTACTGTGGTACGTGACTCTCATTATCTTCGCATTATTATTATAATATTTAGATGTCATATAATACCTAACCTAACCTAACCTCATTAGTGAAAAATGTATTAATTATTTTGTATATGTACTAATAGGAATATAAGTTTGAACAATTTTTTTTTGTATCTACCCAAATTGAAAAACCTGCGGGGTCCATACCCGTCCTGTTCAATTTTTTTTTTAATTAAATTGTATACTTATAATTTCTAAATTATATTTTAATTTAAAATATAGGTATATAATACACATGTGTGTTTGATACCTATTTACATTTCTTTTTCTGGTAAATCTAATTGAAATTTCTTTCTCTATGGCCATAAAAAATCATTCCTACACTAATCCTAAATTACCTCATTAGTGAAAAATTTATTTATTCTTTTTGTATATGTTCTTATACAAATATAAGTATGAATAAATTTTTTTTGCATCTACTCAAATTGAAAAACCTGCGGGGTCCACATCCGTCCTGCCCAATTTTTTTCAATTAAATTTAGTCATTTTAATTTTGATCCAAAATGTATAATAAAAATTTAATACAAATTTGTATTAGGTACCTATTTTCATTTATTTCTCTATGGCCATATAAATTCATTCTTACACCAATAGCAAATGACTTTTTTAGGTAAAAATTTATATTATATATTTATATATACAGATACATTATAATATATATTTTTAACTGTATTCTATTATAACACTAAATAAGCAGATTTTTTATTCTTTCATGCCTAATGTTGTGTCTACTGATTATAGGTACTTATTTATTTTCAAGCCCTCCCCACCATTGAAAAATCTTACATACGTCAATTGCCGCCTTGTAAGGAACATTATTTTTACATCATTGAACTATTATATAGAACTGTAATAATTAAGGTGTAAATGGACCAACACAGGATTACACAATAAAGCTGTTTGTAAAACTGAGAGTATTACCAAACAATTAATACAATAATATATTATTGTATACATTATATTAATAAATACATTAATTCTATAATATTGTAAAAGTTTTTATAGTTAATTTATTAATCTACTGATATTATTATGACAACAAATAATGTATTATAATATAGGTAGCTACTTATTGTTTCTTTTTTTTTTCACTTTATTTAATTATTATTTAACATTTACTATAATATTGTATCTTATCGAGTAATAAAAATAATAATATTTTCGAGTGTCAACATATTACGAAAACGATGTCTAACGCATTAAATTCAATATTGTTATTCGTATTGGACTACGACAGGCGGTTGTGTCGTGCGCGGAGGTTTGTTGATCATCGTTTCGTAGTGCAAAATATCAAAGATGGACCGTCGAAATATAACATATTATTATACTAAATTCATATTGTTAACGTACTCTATCGGGCGAATAACCCAATAGTGGCCAATTTACAGTAATTTATAATCAATGTTAATACCCATATGGCCCACTAATTTCGAGAATGGACGATTCCACCCCTCGAGTTTCATTGTTTGTCCGGTTACCGTCATTTAATGCAATATTATATATGTACATTCCATATTATGTGAATCGGAAATAATGGTGGACAATTTCGTAAGCGTATGGAAATATCTTGGGTCGAATTAATTCGTCTGAATGTACCAGTCACATAAGTGTTACCTATCAAAATATTCGAAAATAGGTGAAGCTTTTTCTGGCATTATATTTTTCAAGTGTTTCATTCCTTCAGTTACATCACCCTAGCTCTGGTAAAAATGCTAATGCATGCAACTGTCGACAAAACAATGACAACTCGTCGTCCGATCCATAATCATCTACCAATCTCATTTTTTTAAATGTATCGATGCGTTTATTGTGCGTAAGATTGCGACCATTCACTTCCACATGTTCACCCAACGCCGTTTTTATCGCATTAATCATTGATTTTTCGAAATCGACATGTATGCATTTAGGATCTGGAAAACGACTTTTCTCTGCGCGTTTTCCCATCAACGAGTTTAACATTCGCTCATAAGATGAGTGATGACGGTGTTTTTTTAGATAACAAGCAATTCTAACAACCGTTAGAAAAATACCATTTATAGTTGTATTCTAATGATGTATAGTTGAGTGAAATCTTTAGGTGACATAGCAAAATTTCCATCCATATACCATTGATTGGATTTAGATAAATTTTGAAGTACTCCGTCGGTGGCAAAAATGACAAGTCTTTTTTCATCCCTATTGTCGTCCACCAAAAGTAATCTTTTATTGTCTGGATTTCCAGTGGTACGCCACTCTCCTTCGATGTTAGTCCCACTTGCTGCAGTTGCTCGTCGGGCCGAGTCACATGTCGGCAGTCGGCGGCACACTCGGCACTCGATAATCAACAATATTGACTACCTATATATATAGTCTATGATATCGTTTATAATATTGTAGTCAGTCGTCAGTGGTTGAAATTAAAGGGTTACTTATAAACCAGGTATGTTAGTAATTGCAGAAATAAATTTAACCGGCTACGTATTTGGTAAAATTATCAATATTCTTATTAATACGAGTAGTTCAAAACCTGTGTATTTAATTTATGAACTTTATTTGACTGTTGAGTTTGATAGACATTTTCGTGCTTTTGAAATAATGAAATATCAGGAAAGAGAGTTTAATCTGAATGGTTGTTACCTATATTATAGATGATCTGCCTGATCCAACTCCCACAGTTGTAAGAGTTCTTAATAATGGTAAATTATATGCGACATTAAGATATGCATAATAATTAGGTACTAGGTAATTAGTATTATTATGTTTTATTTATTTGAATACATTATGTACTTTCTATGTGTATTGTATAATTCGTAGCACAGTTATTTTTTTTGTATACCTACAAATGTAAAATATGAAATATGTATATAGGTACGTATTATTATAATAATATAGTTAATAAATAATATATGAAGTACCAAAAACCATGTCTATTCACAGAGCCGTAGCAAGAGCTTGGCGAAACTGGCCCAGACTGCAAGGGCGCAACAGCAAAGGGGGCGGAAAATTTTCTAAGATTAGGGGGGGGGGCGAAAATTTGACGGGAAAAATCTTGTAAAAGTAAGATGATGACTTTCTTTTTTTGCTTATTAACTAGATTTTTAAGGAATGGGGGAGCAACTCTAAAAAATTGATGACTTTTTTTTTTCCTTATTATCAATTTAGGGGCGGAAATTCAGTTCTTTGCCAAGGGCGCTATTGAATCTTGCTACGGTCTATTCATTTATGTTTATTTAAAAAATATGTATAAATATATTCGTATATTTATGAAATTAAAAAATTGTTTCCTTCGAATCAAAATTTTAAGTAAAATACCAAAAATCATTCGAAGTTAACATTCAATAAATGTATTGTATCTAATATCAATATATTTTGATATTAATTCTACAATATAGGTATACAGCTCTATTGACAACATTAGCAGTTGGTAATATAACATTAAAAAAGTATTACTTCTAACGACCAATGTGTGGTTAATTTAATTAATATATTTATAGTTAATACATTACATCATTGTTGTTAATTTTACAACAAACGAAATTTTTAATAACAATAAAAATTACTTGAATTTAAACATCATCTAATTTTGTTATTTTTGACAACGTCATAAAGTCAATAAAACTCATACAGATGTTGATTTAAGATATTTAACATTTAACAAACTATTGGTGTTATTTCAACAACAATCGAGTCCTGGCTGGAAAACGACGTGCAAATGTGTATTAGATTGACGCCAATTGGTGTTAAATCTACTACAGTTTTCTATGTGTGTATTATACCTATCATTACCAATTATTAAATTATGTTATAATTATTATTCTTTAGTGTCGTTTTTTACTTGACGGTTTTTTCCGTGTCGTTTTTTTCCTACATTCGCTAATTTTATATTTACTTTTTATTTTTATTTTATTCATACAGTAAGAATATTTTTGATTGAAACTTTTATGGCAATAAAAATAAATATATCATACACAAGTTTTAATTAGATTGCCTAATGAAATATTTAAAAACAATAAAACTAAACAAGTAATAAAATAGTAAATAATAAAATTTTTGTCAATTCGAAAGTCTCCGTAATGCATAGTACCTACTGTATTCATAGTTCAATCACAGAATTTAATCTGCTCTATAGTTTAATCATATAGTAGATATGAATGTGATTTGATCACCTATAGATAATTTTCCTATAAGACCATTTTTATTATACATTAATCATTAGATTTTATTAATGCTTGAAGTAAATACTTTCATTAATGAAAAACATAATTCAACTTTTCCCACTATTTAATTTTTTGTTTTTGATTCTGAATGTTGAATGATGAATTTAAAATGAAAGATACAAACGGAACTTTATAATGAATAACACTTCATTAACACAGAACTGTTTTAAAGTTAAATGTTTTGGTTATTAATTCTGTACCTACTATGTTTTACTGTAAAATGATTTTTGTAACTTAAAAATAATCTAAAATCTTCCTCACAACTTTCAAATGTACATAATATAATAGATATGCTTATAATTTGTATTTTTTTTATATATTACCATGGTAAATGCACACTATGTCACAAACAAGATGACTAACTAAAAATAAATTTCTGTAAACTTTCTAGGTAGGTGCCTATATGATTTTAATCTTTTCTATTTTATTTTTCGAATTAATATTTTTCCCAAACACAAATCTAGATAACAATATGCACAAAATTGATAAACCTAATTGATAACAATTGTTATAAAAAATGGACGAGTCTATACGCAGGACATTAGAGCAACGCCTTATCATTTAGTTGTTATCACCCGACGTTATCATTTATTTACGCTATAAAATTGAATTTTCAGTTTATTCTCTTTAATATTAAAGATGTGTAGGTACTTAATAAACTGGAAATGTAATTTAAAGTACTACACTTTGGTTGCATTAATTGTAAAGCAATATATTGCATCAAGCAAACAGACATTACCATACTGAGTTATTAAATTTATTTTATTTATCTACATTTAATTATGTAATTTGCAGATAAATTATATATATTTTTAAAATAATAAATGAAAAATTGGCATGTTTAACAGCAAATACAGCAAACTGTATACTACCTATTTAAAAACAATAAATTAGGATTGTTGAACATAATACAAACTTGTTTTTTTGATAACTATACAGTATTAGTACACATGTAACTTTTTATGCTCTTTTAGTAATTTTTTTATGTAATAAGTGTTATAAAATTATTTTAGTTTATTGTCTATTAAAATTTAATTTAATTAATTAAACAATTTTTTTACGAAATTATGATGGACAATACTAATTACTAAATATTTTAATTGTTTAAACATTTTTACTAAACATAAGCATATACTTCTTTTAGTTCATATAGAATGATCCCTCGACTCATACAAAAAGTAGATTTTCTCTGAATAGTACCTACTAAAAAGTTTAATTGTCCAGCAACTATGATTATGACTAAATTGAAAAGAACTCTAACTGGAGAGTTAAAAAACAGGCAGACTAACATAACAATTATATTGCTATATGCTAAACTATTACATTTAGTATTTTTTTTAATTTTATAAACAATAAATATAAATAATTATAATAACTATCGTGAGTAGAAATTATGAAATATTCATAGTTGCTATTAAAATTTTAGAGAATAAATTATATTTCTAGTTTATTAGGTGAATATTTAATAGGTAATTTATTTTTAATTCCTAGTTAATGGAAAGTTCTATAATATTAAAGAAAATTGAACTGAAAATTCTATTTGATAAAAAAATAAATGATAACGCCGGGTGATAACAACTAAATGATAAGGCGTTGCTCAAATGTATAGACTCGTCCATAAAAAATACAGCTTATCACGTTTTTCTTTTCCTACGAAGATCGGTTCGTGCGAGACGCGAGTGTACGTACTACGCCTACGTGGTATAAATCACGTAATCCCATCGTAGTCGTGTAATTATAAATCACAGAATTAAAAATAATTATAGTGTATATTCTAAGATTTAAAATATATTTAATCACAAAGAATGAAGACCACTCTAGTCTTTAATCTTCATGGATATAATAATAATAACTTTAGGTCATAATATGAACTAAAGCATAAAAAAAAAAAAAAATGTTCTAAAAGACATTCGAATGGCTTATCAATATAACTGATATTCTGTGATAGCACATCGATGGATAGTTTTGTGAAATCATGAAGACCTACTAAAGTACAGAATAGATTAAATTGAAACCACGATTTAACATAATATTATCTTAAATCGTGTTTAAAACAGAAGTGCATACAAAATATTCAAACATTATTTTATTCTGTGCTTGAGATGCCCTAGTTCGTTGTCCGTTGTTCGTTTAGCTGTAAAATACTATAATATGTCTAATATATCAGTTAATTTTCAATTTTGATTAATTATTTTGGTGAACTGGGGTGTTGGGTTCGTAGTGTAGATATTTGTTAATAGACGGATCTTCGACCAAATTCAACAAGTGGCATACGTGCATCAACGAGACGATGATCTTGAAAATCGTTTCGTCCACTGTTAAAACGGTTTACCGAGCGACGTTCATTAAACTCAAAGATGACAAAAATCTTAGGTAAGCATTAGTTATGTTCGTCCATGTTGTGGAAAATTGACATTAAAAAATGTACCTATTATGGTTTTAACATTATAACTGCATAATTCAAATAAAAGTTCCAAACTTTACTTAAAATAAGGATATTACAGTGTTAAATTTTGGACTGTCCGGGTTGGATTTATTAACTATTTTTTACAATTGTTTTTGTTATTATTATAAATCATAGAATTATTCTATAATAATCGAACAAAATAAAATATACCTAACCATAAAAATTTAAAAACTATCAATTTAGAATAGAATGTTTGAACAAAATTGTACATAGACATGTAGGTACCTATTATATGAGTAAAAAATATTTTTTTTTAATTATTAGATACTCAAGTCCTGTAAAACTCAAATTTTAATCTATAATTTTTATCTATTGCAGATTCATTCCTGGGACACTTATTGCTTTAGGTATGTCATACAGCACTGTAGTGGCAAAATCATTGGCCATTGACCAATTCATGGCAGACACTGTTACAGACATACAAATCTTGAATAGTAAACCTGATGATATGAAAACTATTATGGAACTAATGATTATGAATATCCAGGTGAACTATAAACTGATGTTCAAGTAATAATTTTTATGACCATTTTAGAATATATTTTTAGGCAGAATTTTGTCGGGCACTTGAAAAGGAAGAACCAAAAAAAAAGTTTCAAGTAGATAGATGGGTGAGACCTGAAGGTGGCGGTGGAGTTACTTGTGTAATGCAGGAAGGAGAAGTTTTTGAAAAAGCTGGTGTCAATGTATCAGTGGTGCATGGTAATTTACCTCCCAGAGCAATAGATCAAATGAAAGCTAGGTAAATATAAATAATTATGAGTATGCATATATTCAAACTTAAAAATCTATTTAATTTATTTGACCTTTTTATTTTAGAGGTAAAAATTTTAAAGATGGCAAACTACTTCCGTTTTTTGCTGCAGGTGTCAGTGCAGTGATACATCCACGCAATCCTTATGTGCCAACAATTCATTTCAATTATAGATACTTTGAAGTCACATTACCTGACAATACAATAGAGGTATATTTTTAATACCTATACTTATTAAAAATGCATTACACCCACATTTGTTATCTACGTCTTTCTAACAAGTAACATAACGATCAACATGGGAAAAATGACGCTAATTAAAATTGTAGAGTTTAGATTAAATTTAGAAATGTAATACCTATTACCAAATTTAAATATTTTAGAAGGCATCTCTAAAAAGATCAGTTTATCTGTGCAAATAACTGAGCAAAAAACTGTATAGTTATCTGAACTGAAGGTGTATGGGCTACTTTAATTTCCCCTCAGTTTTTAATGCCGTATATATATAATTTTCATTCTAAGTAGCATTATATTTCTTGTTGAAACAAAAAAACAGAAACATCAAATGTAGATGTACCTAATATATTCATAATCTATTATCATCAATTAAAACTTCAAACTACTATTTAATGAATTTTTATTTTTATTTTTTTTTTCAAAATAATTATTATTTACAATTTGTATTAAATATTACAGTGGTGGTTTGGTGGAGGTACTGATTTAACTCCATATTACCTAAATGAAGAAGATGCTGTTCATTTCCATCGATCATTAAAAAATGCTTGTGATCAACACGACAAAACTTATTATCCCAAATTTAAACGTTGGTGTGATGACTACTTTAATATACCACATCGAGGAGAAAGAAGAGGAGTAGGTGGTATATTTTTTGACGATTTGGATACTCCATCTACATTCAATTTTGTAAAGAGTTGTGCCCAAGCAGTTATTCCATCATATATACCATTAGGTATTAGTTTTAAATTATTAAATTATTTTAAGTTACCTATATCAAATGTTAATATCAATATTTCTACTTGTAGTAAAAAAACACAAAAACGATTTATATAATGATAAAGAAAGAGAATGGCAATTGCTGAGACGAGGACGTTATGTTGAATTCAATTTGATATACGACAGAGGTACAAAATTTGGTCTTTACACACCTGGAGCTAGATATGAAAGTATTCTTATGTCACTTCCCTTATCCGCAGTAAGTATATTATTTCTATGAATTGTATTCTTCCAATAATATATAATATTGTAATAGTTTACATGTTTCTAAGGATTTCTTATATTTTATTTTTTTAAATTTTCGTTTTTTATAAACTTTAAATAATTACTTATTTCTCTATATTTGTATAAAAAGTTAATATTTTTTATTTTTATCCTTGTTATTTTTTAGGTTATACAATCTATAATTTTTACTTCATATTTAGATGCAGAATATTTTTTTGTAAATATAGATTTATCATTATTGAATATTACACCAACAATATTAGTATTTGAAGTTTATAAGAATAAAATAGAACTTGGTACTCCCTGTCCCTCCACATACTTCTAAACTACAGTTTAAAAACTGATAAATAATAAACTATTCAATATTCAATATTGATACATTATTTTTAGAAAACTATTCTGCATCAGAAAATCAAATAGGTACAAAATATAAGTTGCTATTTAATAAAAGTATTAAACCTAAAAAAATAACAAGAACAAATAGTAAAAATTCTAACTACATAAAAATATAGTTACATAAAGTATTTTGAATTTTCAAAAACATAAGTATTCAGAAGGAAAAATTAGGTGAGCATGATGAAAGAATCACTATATGTGATACACACATACACACATGGGCAATTTTGCTATTATAGATCCCTTTATAAAATATTAATTATGTCTTTTTTGATACATTACTTTTTAAAAGTAATAAAATCAGTGGCGTCATTTTGGGGGGTGCCAAAGGGGGCATTTGCTCCCACCTAATTTTTAAAGGCTTACTGGGCTGATCGTTAGGAATATCAACCGGTCCCATAAAATAAAGGTATAATAAAAGTATATTTTATAGGTACTAAATGAACCTGTAAGAACCAGCCTAGCCGGCCTTACCCTCAATTGCCTTGGTCCATACTGATTTTGGACTGGACTTGGCTTAACATTTTTAGTCCATTCCGGGATTTTAATTTTAAAAAAATACTTGAGCCAGGCCGGGCATCTTAAAAAGTCGAAAATTAAAAAGCTCAGCGTAGTTTGAATATTTTATTGTTTTGAGACGCCTGGGCCGGCTAAATGCTAAATGTTATTTTGGTCAATCACTTTTAATTAGTATACCATATAATCAGTGATGTATTGGTAAAAATATTCGTGAGTACTGAGTATACATCATTCTAAAACCAATTTAGGACCAAAAAATAAATTTTCTCGGTTCACTCATTTTTCAGTAATTTTATATCATTTTGAAGTATGATTTTTGTATGCACTTATATTGTATAGCTATAGGTACACTTTTTGGATAGGATCGAGTTATGTAAAATTTTTCTGATAGAAAATTTGTTTTAATTGATATTTTAATTATTTAATTTTTATATAATATAATATAGTATAATATTTATATAATTTTAATAATTAATTATTCACAAAATTGGAAATAAACACTGATTTTACTGTAATGCGTGTGTGTGACAACTGAGTCAAGTACTACGTCCCCTTAAACATTAAGCATTACTATTAAAATTACTTTTTCATATTTTATTACTTTTTTTTGACAGTGCGAATCACCTACATAGCACTGAATAAATATATATAATATAATTTAGGTATATAATATCAAAATATTATTCTCAGTAGCATATTTATGGGGGCAGATGAAGTAAATAATATTTTTTATATATATTGGTCATTATGTGATACTTCTATTTACAACATTTTACCATTTTATATATTATACATTATCAGTTATTATTGAAAATGTATGTGGTAAAACTTGAAAGTAGGAAATTTGCAAAATTAATATTAAAGTAAAAAGATTTTTTTTGAATTGCTAAAATTACCAAAATTGTTTATAAATTACACTCTACAAAGAAAAATTTTTATACTGTTGAAATATGGACCAATGAATAATTTATAATATATATATATATTAATTCTATTCAACTGTTTTCCATTATTTTTATCGAATGTTTTTAAAATGTATTTTAATTTATTGCAGAATTGGAAATACATGCACAATCCAGACTCTGGTAGTAGGGAAGGAAAATTAACAGAAGTGTTACGAAATCCGAGAGATTGGATTAAAATTGAATGAAATAATTCTAGTAATTTATCAAATTTGTAATTTCAATTAAATATAGAAATTGGAATTTATTTTATTAAAACACCACATTATCACAACAGATAATTAATACAGTGTGGGAATATGTTTTTTAAAAAAGTACTTAAAATTTGTTTTTCGTATTATAATTTATGTTGTTACTTAATTGATAATATATTAATATAACATATTCATTATTGTTAATATAAAAGAGATATTTTTTTAAGATTTTAAATCAGTAAATTAATTTTATTTTTAAGAATGGCAATATAGAATATTATAAACTAAATATTGTATTTCTAAAATTAAAATTCTTGGTCCAACTCATCTAAGAAATTATTTAACAATATTAATAAAAATACAAATCAAACATTTATTTATATTTAAGAAAAAAGTTATGCTTTACATCATAAATTATTTATTTTTATTATATAATACTTTATTTATTAGTTATTTCAATAAACAGTATTAATTTTATAGTTACAATTAAAATCTGAATTGAAATAAACCATAAATTACATTTCACACTCAAAATCAAATAATAAATATGATTTTATGTAAAATACTTAATTTTAATCTAAAAACAAATCATTAAAAATATCATCATCTGCTGGATCCATTTCATTATCTATATCCATAACTTTTTCATCGGGACTAGCAAACAAATCATCTATTACATTGTCACCAAGTATTGTATCTTCAAGACCGTGTTTATTCTCCAAGACATAAGTTATTACAACATTATCACATGTAATTGTGCTGATTTTTTGCCTATCAAATTGACCACGAACATCCATTGATTGTGATATCTTCCCATTGTGTTCTAACCATTTTGAATATAAATATACAATGTCTTCATCTCCTACAAAACAAATAATCTTTTTTTTATTACAAAGACTACTAATGCTATTTTTTACTTAAAACATAAGGAGATACCATCACTTTTTTATACTTTAACCTTGCTTTTATTCATAAAATGTTATTCAATTTTAAGATTTAACACATGAAAATTTTAATTAGGTTGATATAAAAATGTTAAAAAAATTAATTTAAATATTACAACATTCACAAATATTTATGTTTAATATATCAATATAAATAGTTTATGTTAATCTAGCATAATAATTAAATGAATGACATAGTACTAGGTTTCCATATGTAAAACATAATTCAGCAGATGCATGTTTCTAGAAAACTGAATTATTTTAGTACTCAACAACCTATATAAAAAATTAAAAATTATGAAATGATCTAAATTTGTACTTGGCAGATTTTCAATATTTAAATTTTGTGAAATTAAGTCTTATACTTGACTTATAATCATTTTATCGAAAATTGCCCATGTCAAAATTTAGATTATTTTACGATATTTAATTTGTAAAGAAGTCATTAAATGCTCAGAAATGTGCATCTCCTAAAATACATTTTACCTCATTATTAATACTTCACAATAAAAATATTTTATTGGTGTAGGATTATTTTTTATTTATTTCTGAAATATAGTTGGTGGTAATTAATTTTTTAATTGTGAGATTTTAATTTTTCTAAAAGTATCCTTAAAATTTCCAATACAAAACCCTTTAAAAAGTAAGAGTCCTCTTAAAAATAAAACTTGAAAATTATATTCAGGGATAGGCAAATTACACACAAAAATGTGTCTAAATACAAATTAACATTTAAAATGAAATTTTTTTTTAAAGCAACAATTAAATGATGAATTTAAAAATAAATTAAAATAATACCTATAATATTCTAATATTTTTTCCCTTTAAATATGAGTGTTAGTACCAAACAAATCCTGAAATTGTTCCTTTAACTAATACCTGCCTACGTTTTTGAAAAAGTTTGTCAACCATCCTACACCTTATCTCCCTAATACTTTCTATAGTTCTACTAGTATACCGTTCTATTTCATTTTATTTTTCTAACCGCATTCCACAATTCTTTTTTTTTAATCCATCCACAATATCTAAATTCCACTTGAATCAATTTATTGTATCTCTCGGAAATTCTCCATTTAATAGTCCTTCAAAATATTCTTTCCATCTTTTTACCATGTCCTTATTAATTGATAGCATTCTCATATTTTATGTACCATACATTTTAAAATCTAAATTGTTCTTCTATTCCCTTAGCCAGCCAACTTATATACTTATTTTCTCCTTATTCTGTTTCTAATCTTTCATACAACTCATTACTTTATTTATTTATTACTAGCCTAAATGCAACTAATTTTGAGTGTAACACCTGTGTTATTCAGATCACCCATCTCCAATGGTTATCATCCATCAACGAAAAATTTAGTCCCAAGTTAATGTTGGTATCACTTATTTATTATTTTCTTCAGGAATCGAGCTTTGTAAGTGTTTAACTCCAAGACACAAAATTATATTCTCCTTTCCAGACTAGCCTTCATGCAAGTAACTTCTTGTACACTTCAAAAACTTTTAATAAAATGAAAAACTGAATTTAACAAAAATGTATACTTTTATTTTGTATATACATATTTCAATAACAATGTTATCATCTTCAGTACACAATAACATATAATATATTATGTATTGTCTAGTTACAAAATAAAATATATATTTTTGTGGAATTGAATTTTTTCATTTTATTAAATTAAAAACCCACATGTGGATACTATAAATCATAAACTTTACAAAAACTATTCAAGTAAAAAGAAAATGTAAATTATAATTAATATATACTATTTTAAAAGTAAAATACAAATATTACATCATAATTAAATTACTGCCCAGACCTTATATGAAAGTTTTATATTGAAAGATTGTTTATATAATAACGTTTAATCAAATCAATGTTTATAGATTATACATATTTTTAACATTTTCATTTAAATTTTGCATAGATCACTTTTACTTTCATGTTCCTTTTAAAGGACCATACAACTAAAAATTGTAAAAAAAATTTATTACAAAAATAAATAGTACATGAGGTAAGATAAATTTCTGTGGTCGAATTATTGTTGTAGGACAATTATTTCCCTATGTAAAGATAAGTCGTGTTTTACACGTGACGTCATAAAATCACACGACGCGGCAGCAGCCTATGCTTTTATACAGGAATCACCGACGCAGCTTAAGTTATTTGTATATATTTTCTATTCTATTCGATGAAAATAAAAAAGCAAGACAATTTTCGTAAGTAAAAAATAAATTTTGATGTACGTTTTGTCGTTTTAAAATAAATATAATACCTAAAAAATAAATATTAAATATATAAAATATTAAATTACGGCATATGGCCGGTTTTGGGATTGTAAGACATTTCAAGAAATATAAAAAAATGTTTAAATACATTTTAAAAGTAATTTTAAAATGGTCCTTTATCAGACCACTTTTTATTAATATGTAATCACCATATTAATTTAAATATAACATATTTACGTAAAAAAAAAAAGAAAAATATGGCGCATTTTTAATATTCTATGTAAGCATTCAAATTGAATATTAATTTTAAGTGATAAAATGTACATCGACATTTAGCAAAGCAATCGGACTTATGAAAATTATATTTCTTTAAATTTTTATATTACACAGCTCTTATGATTAAAAAAATATTGTTGCTGTTTAGGAAATTTAAAAATATAAAACAATTTTTTTTCGCAGTTTTTATGTTTATTGTTAATAAACATAAATTATAAAAAAAATGTGAACATGAAAAACTTAGCGATGAACAGATAAAAAATAACTTTGGATACATCCAAAAAGTGAGTCCTATGCCTTAAAAAAAATTATAACTGCCAAAGATTTTATTAAAGACCTTAGACAAGCGAAAAACTTTGTGAACACAGGTAGATTAGAGTCGTATCACAATGTTAGACTTAAATATATGCCCAAACGAATCCATTTAAAGTACAATGGTATGTTTTTACGATCTATATTAGCTATAATTCATCACAACAATAATACCAATAAAACTGTTATGGGAGAAAGAGTTGTATTTTCTAAGCTACTCAGTCGATTTACTATAAAAAAAACCTACAGCAAAACTCAAAATAATTGGAGGGATGATGTGATGTTCAAAATTATTGAGGTAGCTGAAAAGGAAGATAAATCACAGTCGTTTGATATACAAGACAAAAATTATACAAGCATTCCAAAAAACATCTACCGTACACCACGTCCAACATACGAAGAGTTAAAATCACAAAAATATTCAAGATTTCTTTAATTAACTATAAATTAATTCTTATATTCATTTTATAATTATATATATACATAAAATATGCACACAGTTTTATTTATTTAATTAGATGTATTTATAAGTAGGTACCTAAAACCGGCCGTATGCAGTATTTTTAATATTTTATATATTTAATATTTATTTTTTAGATATTATATTTATTTTAAAACGATAAAATATACATCAAAATTTAGCAAAACACACAGACTTACGAAAATTGTCTTTTTTTTTATTCTCATCGAATAGAACAGAAAATATAAACAAATAACTTATGCCGCGTCGATCATTTCTATATAAAAGCATAGGCCGCTGCCGCGTCGTGTGATTTTATGACGTCACACGTCATTATTATTCGAGCTCTAGCGCCTTAATGAATCGACTTAGACAAATTTGAGTACTAACATTAATTTTATAAATTATTTATCTATCAATTGAGCCTAAGTCATTTTTTTGCTTTATAATCCCTTTAATTAATATCATAAAAATGCATGTCTAAAGTATAAAAATAATAAATAAATGTATATTAATAAATAATATTAATGTATAATAAATAAATAAACATGTTATATTTAAGCTCCTGAAAGTTATTGAAAATAAATATTTTTTTATTTTTTTGTTTAAATAAAATGTATTGTATTCTATCTTTAAAATATTAATTTTAGTCTTAATCAAATTTATTAATTGTGTAATTGCTATAAAAGTATTTCAATTTAAAAAAAATTAAGGTTTTATGATTATATTTTATATAATTAGATGTGGGATGTTATAAACTCCTATGCACCTAATGAACTTAATAGAAGGCATGTGTTTCCTAAAGTTTATATTTTAAGAACAGATATTATAATTAAAATTAACCTGAATTAAAAGTTAGTGCCTTTATGAATGCAGCTTCACAATCCTCTTCTTTATTGAGCTTACTAAAAATTGTTGCTCTAAGTAACAATACTTTACCTATGAGAATTCGTCGTAGAGTTTTAATGTTTTCGTTATAGCTACTTGTATTAGTTTCAGGCATATAATCATTATCAATTTTTTCATACAGACAATTAAAAGACCTTGAATCAGAAAAAATTATCAAAATTAAAATATCTACGCAATATTGAGTAATATAAATTTACTTGTTTAATGCTTCCAAAATTATATCAGTATTTTTACTACAACAGGTTTCAGCCAACAACATAGTTCCAACTACATTGTAATTATAATCATTTAATTCATCGGCCCAAAATGAATCACTCTTCCATAAACCACATCCTGGTACAAAATCCTCAATTAAAGATTGGCAAAGTTTAAAAGTTTCTTCTGTTTCGTGTGCTTTTAAAAGAACTACAGCTGCCTCATGTTTTAGCATAAAAGTTGATGGAATTATCACCAAATCGGATACATATTGCTCAAACTCATTTAATCTCAAAAGATTTAAATAAGCAAAAGCTGCAAGGTTATAACTCTACACAATTATTTAAAATTATCAAATAAAATAAATAAGTATGGAAGTTTAAAACACTTACACTGTACTCGTACTTCTTTTTGGCTGCCATGTATAATAGTTGTTTTCTAGTTAAATCTGGTTGAGGATGTAAAATCATAAGTACTTTTGATATGTAACTGATAGAAAAATCATTATATTTATCATTATGTCCATCAAAATATCCCTAAACAACCATTGTCATATACCATATAAATGAATACACAATTTAATTTTAATAAAATTACCTTAATCGCCTGTTCCAATACCATAATTTGTGAAAACTGCATGTTATTTATTTCATAATGCTGTGACATATAATAAGCCATTATTTGTTCAAACCTAGATTCTTTTAATTTTTCAAATGTGCTTATTGCCAAATCACTATTTCCCATTTTTGAATGAGTTCTTCCAGCCAATAAATAGCATCTTGATTTAATGAAAGGCTCCATTAAATCGTCAGACATTTGTGATAAATAATACAATGTCACTTCAAATTCTTCCAAATTGAAATTAACAAGAGCTTTTAAATAGTTCACCAAACCAAATAATTCATCATCAGAATTTAAGTGTTGATCAACTGTGTTAAACATAAATAAAGCTTGTCGATATTGGTTTTCCAAAATATGTTTGATACATAAGGAAACATGCCCACTGACAATAATTCTTTTGATGTCTCCAATTTCAAGAAAAGTATTGATTTTAAAAAGTCCTAATTTAAAGCAATTAGTAGTATGATCAGACTTTTTAAGTTTAAAAGCACATAAAATAGTTTTAATTTGATCTATTAATTGCATAGTAAAATTAACTAATAATGAAGTAAAATAACGTTTAGACAAAAACACTAATAATAATATCTGAGAGATTTCTATACATTGAACAACCAGAATTGGTTCTAAACTAAGAAACCTACTGGACAAACATTCTAGGCAATTAAGTATATCTTGCTCTTTACCAACATGTAAACTCAAATTTAAATCACTCTTTCCACTTTCACATAATACTGAAAATCATTAAGAAAATATTTTATTAAGTTTTAAACTATATTGATGTTAAGAACCGTCCCAGGTGGCCTTGGGGGCAAGAGTGTGTCTTTGTTATGCACTTTAGTCTTGCACACCACCCTCAACAAGAGTGCTGCATCATTTAGTGGAAATGACAGTTAGGCTCGTTTCACATGGATCACATTGTCGCCACAAAAAAGATACAGTGGCACAACAAATTCCATGCTGTACAATTTATAATTTATATAACCCCAGGATACTGTAAAAATATTTAAAATATCTATGTGATAATATGATGAAATATGATTATAATAATTTATCATTATTTGCAAAATGTATTTTTATATATGTATTTTGTATTATTGTGCAAAGTACCTATTTCAATGTTAAAATGGACATCAAAGAGGAAATGGTTTTGGCAATTTATGTTGTACGAGTTCTGCATGAACTTCATACACACAAAATTCAAACAAACCACCGTTATTGGATCCATTTAAATCATGATTTTTTTTTAATCACTTTATAATAACAACAACTATTTTACCGGCGGTATGACATGTTGCATCACACGCAAGTGTTTATCTATGTTTATGCCGTGGTCTGTGAGAAAACACTGATACATTCTTATGTATTGCTAACTATAGCAGCACTTTTACGGGGACTAACCACTAAATGCAATTTTGTGGCGATAACGTGTGAAATGAGCCTTAATGTAATTTGTTCACCGGCGATTAAAACTGGTCGCCACCCAGGGTGGTTCCTAATGTGAATAGAGTAAAACAACCAACCTTCGTGCAGACATTCATTGACCAATGTTATTATTTCATTATAACAATAATCAGGAACATCGACTGGTTTCAACCAATACCAATGCAATGTATTACATACAAAATTAATCCGCAATTCCAACGGAATATGTTTCTCATATAAATAGAGTTTCGAAATATTAATAAATTCAGTCATTTTGGCAACATATTCTACACTTATTGACGATAAAATCCTCTAAATTAAAAAATAACAGCTTAATAATAATTGAAATATATTAAAAATTGAATTGGATTTTCAATATACATACCAGACAATTGCAAATGAGTAAATTGTTTCTCAATATTATAAATTCAATTTCGTCCTGTGTAATAATTGTTTTCAAATAACAATTATCAACTGTATGTTGGAGAAGCTCACAGCAATCCGTAAACTTTCCTTTTCTAAATAAGTCACACGACGACGAAATAACATCATTAACATTCATTTTGAAAATAATTTTTTATGAAATTAAAATGTTGATTATTGAATACTTTTGTTTTTAACTAAAATTTATTATAATACTTTGTGTTAGGTATACCTAATTATACGTATTTTTTTATGTGTAATCAAACAAATAAAATTGGCGGGAATTGTAAATTTTGCTGATAATAAATATTGATAATTATTTTAAATAAGAATGCCATAAACATGGTCATTGATCACTAGTCGATTTCGGTTCAGACTTAAACCCTCCTATTTCAGTCCAGTTGAGTCCAAACTAGTCCATTTCAATCTAGCTTGTACTTATAAGAATTATAGATTATCTATAGATCTATTTTAGTTCAGCTGTATATACGGAATATATATATGGAATAATATTATTTCATATACCTACCTATCTCTCTTATTTCACTATTATAATATAAACTTTTAAAATAACCGATTTAACCTAAATTAACGTTAAATTTACTAATAATTTTTAGAGTCAATTTAATGTTTACTTATAAGTAACTTATTGAGTTAATAAGTTATAATTTTAATTAACTTTTAATTTGGTAATGCACAACAACATTGTATAGGTATATTATTTTTTTATAATATATACCTACTTATTTTGTTATGTTATAAAAATAAAAGTATGAAGTAAGAGGATATTAATAATACAAACAATTCAAGTTATATTATTTATTAATGTATTACTGTATACTTAAAGAAAATATAATATCTATAATTTTTTTTTTAACATTCTTATTTTTTATTATGACAATATAAAATAAAAAGTTTTCCAATTTAAAGAAGGTCTGAAGAGGTATTATTTCCGTTCCTTGAACTTGATGATGATGCATGTACATGAACGTGCTGTTGAAAAGTTGCTCTTTTATATCTATCATTGGCATGCCTCAACCAATTGGTAATGGCTTTATTAATTAAAGATAAATTAGCTCCCGGAATTCGTTTTAATATCATATCTGAAATTATGAAAAATGTAAATTTAATTAATTATTGATACATATTTAATTAAATGTAATGCAAAATGTTCAATCTGTTATCTACGTACAACATATTATATACCTTGGACATTTGTATCATTTATACATTAGGTAGTAGGGACCGGAACTTAGTCTTCATATACCTACCTACATACTAACTTCTAAAAATATTTTTTCATCAATCACAACAAAAGTGAACTCTCTTATACTTTTAAATTGGATTGTTAGGAAATCAAGTAGGTACCTACCTATAAAATATCTTACCTTTAATCGTAAGTTTAACTAAATAATTTCTTTATACATTTGAATATTACTAAGTTGTAATACTATTTCAAAACTTTGGTCATTGTATAGGACCAAGAATACAGAATATGATAAAATTATACTTTATCCATTTCATTGAATTTACTACTATAGTAAAATAATGGTTTAAAAAAAAAAAACTAAAAAATATTCAATAGAAAAGAAGTTATTTCATTTGTCAAATAGTCCTGTTACAACTATATAAAAAAATGCCTAGAATATTAAAAAATGTATTGATAACAAGTAGGTAATACCTAATAGCTAGTCTTGATCATGACCAATCATCAGGGGTACATAGTTACATAAAATAATAAATATATAAAAACTTTTTATACCTAATTATTAAATGTTTAAATTAAAACATTAGGTGGGTACTATAATAAATTGATATAAAAATGTAAAATTTGATATAATAATGAAAATAATATTTATAATAATTAGGGCCGGGATGTTGATGCCCTGAAAAACCTATAAAAATACTCAAAAAAATGCATTTATATGACCTAAAAACTAAAAAAATTCCCTAAAAATATAAAAAAAAAACATTTTGAATTGTTTAAATTAGGTACTTAAACTAGGTACTTAAATTAGTTAAATTATTAATTTTTTTAGTTATTATTTTATTAATATACATGCATATTAAATAACTAAAATACATATATTGAAGTTTGAATTTGAAAATTGGTTTTACGTAAAAAAATAAAAATATATAATAAAAAATATTATGAACTATGATTTTAGATTTATGATTAAAATAAATAATTTTATTGAAGTTTGAATTTACACCCATTTTGAATACTACAGGTTTTAATCTAGAAAATTAAAATCTATGACTCCGATGTTATCCGAGTATTAAACTCGAACAATATTTTCAAAACATTGTCAAAATATAATTTTGCTGTATGGGTACAATATTGAATATAAATGCATAATGCATTTATATAGTTAAAGATATTGAAAAAAAAATAAAACACATCATTCAATCATTGTATAACCAATACTTACTTAGGAATAATTATTCCTTGCTATGCTTAGAATCAAAACGCAATAAAGTCAATTAAATTAAATGCATATATAGAATAATGTTCACGATAGTCAATAAATAAATTGTTATAGTTTTATTAATTACCTACTCTATATATATACGAGGACATTAAATTACTTGCCCGTTTAGAAACAAGTTACGCTTTATGTGTGACGTCATAAAATCACACCATTCGGTGACACATAATTCTTAATACACGGGTTAGGTCACAGAATAAGTTATATGGTTAGGTTAGGGTTAAGAATGCATCATACAATTAAAATAATATTATAGAGAAAACACTATTTTTAATCGATTATACGATACATATTATATACCTATTATATATAAGTACCTTCACTATACTATCTATATTTCTTTAAATAATTTTCATATTATTACTGAACTATTTTGGATGAAATAATGCCAACGTTCATATAATAAAGCTATAAAATTGCATAATAAATGCGTTCGTGGTTCATAATTTCATATAGAGATTAAGAATAAATAAAATGCACATTTACGACATTTACGTGATCGGTTTATAAATATTGTTTATTATATTTTAACGTATAATAGCTAATAGAAAACAGCATATTATTATATTTTATTTGTACTTATATAATATCAAATATATATTGTATTTTAAAATCCTCAAATGGATTTGCAATTTCAAGTTATACAAACAAACGTTTATTGGGAAAAAAAAAGTTAAGAAAATACATTTGAATTGTGAAAAATCAATAAATATAATTGGTTTTTATCTAAAAGATATTAAAAATAAGTTTTAAAAACTTATATATGTATATCCCTGACAATAACGAAATTTTATCCTTAATTTTTAAAATTTTAAATGTTCATAGTAGGTACCTATATAGTGTGTGATTTGGTATTAGCTATATAGGTACCTATTAATTTGCCAACTTCTTACACGTAATAATAAACACAATATCATTTATGATATGTTGGACTTATATTTTACTCTTACAATAATTCTCTATTCCGGCTGCCTTAATTTAACTTAAGAATGACAGGACACTCTACTATACGTCTATACAAATTACAATTATTGTTGAATTGCTAACACAATGTTTATTAATGTCGATAACTGAACTAACAAAAATATATTTATTAAAATAAAATTAACAATATGTTATATGGAAATGGAAATATTATGCTGGTTGCACTTTATAACCATGCGTGTTTGATAAATATATTGGACATAAAAAAAATTTAGATAAGACAAAATTAATCGTTAATGACCATATGAAATGGTTTTTTTTTTTTAAATTTTAGGCCATTGTAATAATTTTTTTTTTTTTTTTTACAAATTATTATAAATACCTATGTATACCTATAGGTAGCATTATGTAATATTATAGTAGGTACAGGCGCAGATCCAAGGGGGATCTCTAAATCCCCCAAAAATAAACATATACCTACTTATAAATTCAGGGATGTAGTGGAGGGCATACGGGGGTATACAGCGTATATTCACTTTTCAATTTTTTCGTCAGTGCGTATAGCCAGACTTTTTTGTCTGATACGTTGATATACGATCGTATATACCTACGTATATATACTCACTACTTCGGCCAATTTTTATTACGGTATATTGACAAATTCACAGTAGGTACCTATATTATCGAATATCGTTTAAAAAATATTTAGTTTTATTTATTATTTTTTCTTTATTATAGGTCCCTGATAAGTGATATGCATATATGAAAAACAAGAATTTATAACTGGATAGTTGTAGCAGCGGTATTATGTTCTTTGGTAGACTTAGTTTTTTAGTTTAGATTTAGTTCTTAGGTAGGTAGCTGGTATCTTCATGAATATTGTATGATTATTGTAAATTATATTGTTTGCTCTTTTCACTTTGGGAATGGTACCGAGTTGCGATGAATTTTACATATTTAACATATTGTTGTACCTACCTACCTACATATTTTACAAACATAAATTTTAATATATATTTGATTGCACACTAAAATATGATGAATTGCATGTATCCGGGAGGATCAATTCAAAATAACTTAACTTTCAATATAATCATTATGTACCTATCCATTTTCGAAAATTTTTAATTAATTTTAAATTTATACGAATTAACATTAGGTACGCTGTACGCACATACATATACTTGTATTTTTATGCAACTCTCCCCACTTCATAATGACTAATTGAGTATTTAGGTACTTAATATAAAACATGTGTAGGTATCATAATAATTTTTATTTTTGATATAAGATATTTAAAAAAATATATTACCTTTCTTAAGAGGACGCTACTCGCACGTTTGTTGTCTCTGCAGTCTTACATACGCATAACATAGCAAATTTACATACCGAATTCTTACTACAGTTTATTTATAATTAATATTGGAGTCATTTACCTATTATCAAATTTATAGAGGAGAATATAAACTACGCTTTAGCGTGGAGTTTTTTTTTTTTAATTTCATTTTTAGTACTAGTTATATTCATTCAAAAAAATGAGTTATTTAACTACTTATAACTTGTTTAAAAATACGAATATTAAAAAAAATCTCCACGTTAGAACATAGTTTATGTTTTCCTCTAAGACTGATAATAGGTAAATTTACATTTATATTAATTATAAATAAACTGTAGTAGGTACGTAGATTGACTATGCCAAAGAAAACACACGTGTGGGCAGCTTCCTCATAAGACTTAACACCAAATAGGATTCATTGATCAATTTATTTATAAATTATATTAAAACCATATTACAGATAATGTAATATAAAATTATGTACTCATGGGAATACTGGGTAATTCTTTTAAAGTAAGCCATTTATTTTCTGAGTCAATGTTACTTGTATGTATCTAGGTATTAACTAATTACACCTAGTATATTTTTTAATTTAATAATTCCATATTTTTGTTATAAAAAACCTATATTCCTATTGTTCTTATCCCTTATCTATTATCAAAACTTGTTTGTCATTCTGGCCAAGGCTTAAAAACGTTCTTGTTTTAAAATGCTATTTAAATTTTGCGTTATAACGTTTTCCATTATAATACGTTATTGATTTTGATTGTTATAACGTTTTCAAGTCCTGTTCCTATCAAAATTATCCTAAACGTTAGAGAGGGGGGGTGAAGTGCTTCAACTCCACCATAATATTAATTTTTATTAATATGTTTTAATTCTAAAAAAATAGGGAGCTTGAAATAATTTAGAAGACCACACCCCTCCCCCTCCCAAAAAAAAAAGAAAAAATATCCGCTACTGGGTAGGATAAGATCTCTTAAGCTTCAGCATATATACCCACTAAAAAATGTACGATTACATCACTGCTTATAATATGTTATATATATAGACATAATTTTAGACAAATAGGTACCCAAAAAATCACTCAAGGATATGCGCTCCCTAAGTAGGTATATACCTACTTATATATATATACCTACTATGTATATATTAGTATTTATATACTAATTACCAATGAATATGAAATAATATTAATCATTATACTTAAAATGGTAAATATGATCAAAGTCGTCGGTGACAACATATTTTTTTTTGTTTCTAGAACTTAAATTGATTAAATTGCAAAATATTCTAATTGTCCATTAAAAATATAATAATATAAAAAATATTGAATATTAAGTGCCTACCTGTTACCACCCATAAATAATGCAACTATATGCGGTAATAAATTGTATGTGATTGCTTAAAAAACTAGAATTGTATTTATAGCCTTATAGGCTATAGCAAATACTCTATAGCAGGAATGTACAACTCAAGTAGTTATATATAGAGTGCCAATTTTTTAAACTTAAAATGGTTGCAGGTCAGATATAAGTTATTTTTTATTATTATTTGAGAATAATTAATTAATATTATATTTTATGACTTTGTGCGTAGGTATATGATAAGAATTAATATCAAAGTTTAATATATGTTTTATTATTGATAACCTTTACAAAATGCAATTTATCTAGCAATTTTTTTTTATGTAAAGTACCTACACTTTAAAACATTTTTCAACAATAAAAATATCAAAAAACTTAAGATAGCCCGGTCTTAATAAAATAGGGTGCATGCCGGATGCGACTTGCGATCCTCCAGCAAAATTGCTCATCCGTGCATTATAGGTTATACATAAATACCGATTATTTTATTCATAGAGTTAATTGATGATTTTATTTAATTACTTTAAACTCTGAACTCTCTATACTTTTGTTCAATATTTAAATATAAACAATTTAGTATCCACTAAAATTATAAGATAGAGATACATACTAAATAGTACATTTATTAGAGTAAAAATCAGGATCAAAATTGTCTGCATACAGGAAAATAATAAGAGGTAGGTATATCTACATAGAAATAAATAAATAATAATATAATATTGTCTGTTGTTAACAGTATTGTATATTAAATCGCGTACGCGACCTACCAAAAAATTAAATTTTATATTAAATATTTGTAATTATGTATAAATTTTACCAAAAACATAAGATAGTTTACTATAATGAATTTATAAATGTAATTATAATTAGGTAGGTATACGGTTATTAAATATCAATTAACTGTAAAAATTACAAGATTTCTTATTTTGGCATCAGCTTACAAGATTAGATAACACTCTGGATAAAACTATTATCTATTTTTAAATAAATGTTTTGACTAATATAATATATATAATATAATGTTGAAGGTTATGTATATTGTATGATAAAAAATATTTTAGACATTTTTTATTTTAATATCAAATTGTTATTTATGATATTGTTGTTTATTTTAAAATTACTTTTTGGGATTTTGAGCGATGATGGTATAAATAATAATTATTGAGTTGTTGTCAAATTGTACTTTGTTGACTCTTAAAATGTCTAGGCTTAAAAATAGCAGAAAATGGAGATGGAGAAATAGTGAAACCGTCTTGATTTTTATCTGGCAATTGGACTCCTGGTGGAATTTGTATCTCATAAGCTTGAACTAATTTGGCGATGAACATGAAAATATTTGTTTTTGCCATTATTTCACCAAGACACCTTCTTCTACCTATTAAAAAACCAAACCCATGTGTTAAAAATGGAATTTTAAATATTGATTCCATACAAAAATGTGTAATATACTACTGACCAATGCCAAATGGTAAAAACCAACTATCATTTATAATTTTCCCTGTACTGTCTAGAAATCTTTCTGGTCGAAATACCTCGGGATCTCCCCAATGCTGTTGGTCCATATGAACACTCCATAAACTTGTCAATACCACTGTATCCTAAAATATTTTTTATAAATTATTTTCAATATCTTTTTATATGGAATAAACCATATAATATAACCATCATACTTTTGGTATTATATATTCTTGTAGATTTGTATTACGAATAGTTCTATGAGCAATTGCTAACGGCGCTACGTTACTGTGTCTCTGTACCTCCATTAATACTGCTTCAAAATAAGTCAACCTATTTAATTAATTACCCATTATGTTAAATGAAATGACATGGTTATAATATTTAAAAAATTTGTATACTTGTTTTTATCCATAAGTTCAACTTCTCGATCTCCAATGACTGCATCTAATTCAGCATGTACTTTAGCTTGTACATCTTGATGTTTAATAAGATTTAATATAGCGAAAGATAACATGCTACTTGTGGTTTCTGAACCAGCCAAAAATAAATCCAATAAAAGTACAAGAAGTTGTTCTTCTGAAAATAATTTCGACGATTCCTTATTTTTTTCTATTTCCATTAAAAATGCACATATAAAATCTTCCTGGTCATTTAACATGTGTCTATGCTCTTCTACTGATTCCTACATAAAAATGTTATAGAATAATGAATACAATAATAATACAATAATTTAGACGATTATGAAATTACTTTTAAAAAATTATAAAATTCGTTTAAAATGTTTTTGATGTCTTTGAATCCAGAACATTTGGGTGCCAAAAAACGGATAATAGGCATCTGATTTAATATTCCTCCTGACATATCTACTAGCCTGAAACTGACATGTACTAACTCCATTAGTTTATGAAGTTTAGCGTCGTTCAAGGCGAATCTGCGACCCGCTACCATTGTCCAAAGTCCATTTAAAACTGATACGTCAAACAAACCATTAACTTCAATTGATCTACCATTCTAAAAAAAAAAAAGTACATGAATATTTTTACTATTAAAAATGTAAAAATGTATAAATATAAAATATATAAGTATATATGTAAAAATTATACTAATACGCATACCATACATCTTCTATTTATATTTAACATTAAATCGTTAACTTCTTCACTAATAAGTCTTTCCATTAAATCCCCACCAAATCCCAATTTCCGTAAATGTTGCATAACAAATTTTTTTTGTTCTATCCATGCAGGCCCATCCACAAATACTATGCCTTAAATTTTTTAAATATCTTAAATTAATATTAAATATTAGATATTTTTTTTATTTGTGAACTCACCTAGTCTCTTATAAAATGCTCTAAATCGGAAGAAAAATCCATCTGGTCGGCCATCAAAGTCGTCTTTTGTCAAAACTTGTCGAACTGCATCATAACCAGAAACTATAACAGCTTCTATTCGACCAAGTTTAACAGAGTAAACCTGACCATAATATTTGGCCAAATGATCCCAAACTAAATGATAAAACCCTAATTCATTCCTGAGCTTTCGAATTTCTAGATAATTACCAAGCAAAGGAATACGAGTAGGCCCTATAATAATACAGACATTTGTGTTAACATATTTAATTCATACAACTTTTATTTTTATTTTTATACTATATATACTTAAAATGTAAAATGTTATAGATATAGTATAATATTCCAAGGAATGTTTTTATGTAATATGTAGTATATTTAAGTTTATATAGAGTTCAGTACTTCAGTATGACACATAATCCACAAATATACCGTTTTTCATTATTGAAATAATGTAAATTTAATTCATTAAATTTTTTAATTAATTAAATTAATCATAGCAAAATATGCCATGATATAGATAAGTAGGTACTTTAAAACCAGTTAAACTCAAAACTATTTAATCTAGATTTTACTGAGACTGCAGATTCTATATTTTATATTTATAATCAAATAGTAAATAAAAATTGACGCATAGAAAATTTTAAATAATACCGGTTTGAATAATAATTTATTTTTATCTGAGAATTATTAAAATTGTATTAACTTAAATAGACATTGAGTTGATGAAATCTAGAAGGGATAATAAATAGAATCAATAAACTTGAAACCTTGAAACGACATTATTTGGAAATTATAAATCTTTATTCTTAATTTACATTTTTTTGAATTTATAAAATTGGAATCCATAAATCTGTAAATTACATTATTGTAACCGATACATTTGAAAATTATAAATTTGGAACCTATATATCTGGAAACTTATAAATATCTCGGCCGAGAATTGAATTTGCATTTTAGGAGGTACCTATAGTAAATGATATCAAAATGCACGTTTTAGAACATTTTAAAAATATTAACCGTTTAAGTGCACGTATGTGAGTAGACTCTTAGCCACATATAATAATTTAGGTAAGGGAATTCGTCAAACCTAACCTAACCTAACCTAACGTCCTGTCATTTCAATATAAGGATTAGCTTTTATACAGATTTGGATAATCGTAAAAGCTAGGGATTGGGAGCCTCAAGGCGGTTGCTAACCCATCACCATCCGGCGACTGTTTTTGGATACAGTAACAACAGTTTAGAATGTCCCGACATTTATTTTCAAGGAAGTTTTTAAGCCACTAAGTTTAAACCCAATAGATTATACACGTAAAGAGAGGAATTTCAGAGAAATCCCTTTAAACAAGAAATTTATTTTCGATGTCCCTTCCGGTTTTTTAGAAATGGTCAGCCAGTTATTCATTTGGCCTTCCTAAGAACCTCATCAAGTTTTGATTTAATTGGTTCGTCATAAAAAATGTTCATGAAAATCTTTTGGAAGGAATTTTTAAAGTCAGTTTTTAGTATCAGAGTTATAGCGAATTCCAGATAATTTCGATTCCAACTTTATCAATTCAAGGTTTATCGATTCGAGATTTATATATTCCAAAAATCTTTAAAAAATGTATATATATATTCAATAATATTATATGTTCAAATATAGTATAAATTATTATAAAGTCAAAATCACAAAAATAATGTAGGTAGGTACTCTTAACTGTATAGGCATACATATTTCATCGACTGTGTTGTCATATAGGTAGTTGTTTAAATACAATACATATATATAGGTGCGCAGTAGTTAAAAATATATTGTTTTTGGTGATTTTGGGCTTGTAATAATTTTTAGTATGACAGTAACAAGAGCTTAAGAGGATGCTATACCCGTATTTTCTGTCTCCGTCCATCTAATTGGCAATATATCAAAATTATACATCGCAAAATTGAAATTATGGAATTTTGGTTAGATTTAGAGCTTAAGCACCTATTATCAAATTTAACGAGAAGAATAATTTCGAGTGAACCTCATGGGCTTTTTATAAAATATTGTCAGGAAAAAAAGTCACGGCATTTTTAGTTTTTGATATTTTTAAATAGCTTTAACTTTTTCGTCAGACGATATTTTACCATGAGGTTCACTCGAAAATGTTCCTCGCTTTAAATTTTGTAATAGGTGTTTATACTCTAAATTTAACCTAAGCGCGAAAATTTCAATTCTGCGTAGTGTGATTTTGCGATATTATCTGTTAGATAGAGAGAGACAACAAATGCGGGCGTAACATCCTCTTAAGTGCATTTCAATATCGAATATAGCAGTTTCAAATATTTATTATTCAAAGAATGGGTGGGACTGCGTAAAAAAAATGTCATCACTGCAGGGTTTTTTCTGAAAGATACTTGTATTGTATTTTTTTTTTTTTTTTTTTTTATATATAGATATGTAATCATTACTTATATGTAAGTACCTATATATTATCATCTCATATATAACATGCTTATTTTAATGTTTGTACAGATTGTATAATGTGTATATATATATATATATATATAAATATTTTAATGCCTACTGATTATGTAATAGTATTTTAAATATGAGATTGACAGTAGTTAGGTACCGTACATATAGATTTTACTCTATGGATAAAATATGGATGACACTAAAAGTGCATTATGACTATTGATATGGTATATATGGTAGGTATGTGTATATTGATGTATTGATGTTATACATTATAAATTGTATTCATATATATTATTTACATCAGTGTTTGCTTGTGTATGCATATAGATAAATCTAAGAATTTGGAATAGGCGTGTGCTCTCTTACATAGGTGTAGTAGTGCCCCTCCTCTATATATAGTTATGACATTATGTCGATAGATAAAATATCTATATTTAAACATCATTTACAATGAAACTTAAAAGAAAAGAATTAAATTTACTTCTTAGTTTGGATCTGTTTAGGTACGTATAGGTATAAAAATACGCTATTGAAAACATCACGTTTGTTCCAATCACACATGCACGGTGGTAAGAAAACATCGAGTAACGTTTAAATTTAAACACATAATATTTAAATTTTTACTAAAATAAAATATTACAAAATACTACCTATACGCTATAACGGTGTCGTTATAAGCTACTGTTAAAAGGAAATGGGAAAAAAAAAAAAAACTTGTAGGCCTCTATGGCTCTATAACATAATATAGTACCTACAATATATTATTATCTGTACAACCGTTAGACGAGAGAAAATAACCAACGCATTCTTGTTATCGTTTACCTGATCACTTAACATAATTTATGCATATTGTTTATTTTACAAAATGATCGTTACAGAAGGGTTAAACATCCTCTACGCACCTGACCTATCTCAAGATCTTAACTAGTTTCTAGGTCAACGGTCCTTTTTTTCTGTTTTGTCTTTCTCAAATTAATAACTCCGAAACAATGCTATACCCTCCAGGCTCCTACCCTTGTCTGGATACCAGGTGCATTGTTTTCAGAAATCCGTTTTATTACCGCGTACAACTGAACGAGCGTGCGCCCACACGGTAGATAAACCGTTTTTTTTTTTTAGTGCATTATTACTGTAGAGTGTTTCAACCTATATTGTAATATGAAACGGATCAATAAAAAATTATTACCATATGAAAGTTAGCTAGGTCTCTTCTGACATTCCTGACCTTGAATAGGCTTTTTTGTAGTTTATAGGTATGAATAATTTGTAGATGTAGGTACCTTAAAAATGACTTTCTTTTCGAATTAATTTAAAGCCTATTTACATATTTTAATCCCGATAAGATACCAATGTACTATAGGTAATAATATTATGTATTTCGTAATACCTTATACCTACTAAAAATGTTGACGTATAGATTATACTCGTATATGAGTATGAGTTTTTACTATACGAAGAAAATAAAATATTTGTTTTATTTGATTACAACTTATTACCCGAAATTATTTTTTTAATGAGTAATTTGATAAAAAAAAAAAAAAATGTAGAACCTACCTATGTAATAAAAATAATTTAATAATATAACATTATACCTATAATGTTTTATATTTTAATGACTTGTCAATTATAAATATACCTAATCACAATTCCCTAAATATAAGTAAGTATAGCAGTATAAAGGATAAAATAATCATTTTTGTTTTGTTAGTTAAATAAATAAAATATAATAACGTGTGATTATGTTTAATTTAAAATATAAATATTACTTTTAATTAAGAGTTGTTGTATCATTATTAAATATATTCAAATACCTAAATTGGGTATTTCATTTTAATTTATATAATTTTAATGATGAAAATTTAATATTTTTATTTTACGTAATATTATATTTATATTACATTATTATATATTATATAATAATAGTGTTTGTTCTAATTTTTATTTAGCATTTTTAAAAATTATAATTTATTTTTTTTGGAAAAATCGTGAAATTACGAAAACAAATGTTTTTTGTCCTTATCACATAATAATTTTTAGATAAAAAGCATGATATAAAATGTTGAATAGTTGATCTTATTAAATCATATTGGTATCATATAGGTAATAAATAATCTTCATTATCCGTGAATGACTAAAGCCTAAAAGGATGGCGAAATCAATGGGACACCGATAAACTTCATTTCGGTCTACATCTACAACTTCTTCGATTATTCATTTCATTTAAAAGGAAAAGTGTTAAATTATTTTGAAAGAGGAATGCTTAAACTATGCTATGTTGAAAATATGTAACCTAACAATGATGTAAAAAAAAATTTGGAATTTTCTATTCTATTCATGTTATATAATAATCTAAAATGTTTTTAAAAATGTCCCCTGGTTAAAAAAAACTTTGGATAGGCATAGGGGGTGTGGGAGACGAAGTCCTCTATGGTTTACTTTTTCTCTAATATGTCCCGGAACGCTGATTTTTAACTAAGCTCAGAATCCGTCTAATTTTATTTCCAATTCGCAACCACTGCTACACATAAGTCCCGTTTTTGAGGATTGCGTCCCATTGTCCCAACAAACTTTAAACGGAACGCTTTTAGAATTGGAGACCCGTTATTGTACCATTTTTTGTTATCTTGTTTTTCTAAAAAATGTTTGCAAAAAATAGACGAATGACCTTTTTTTTTGACCATTTTCAAACCGATATATGAAAATGTTGATAAAAAATGATTACGATATTCAATTATTTTTTTTTTTTATTGTTATCCCATTTTTTAATATTAAAAATTTGGTCACTCTATTATACACTCGACAAACGGAGATTTTATGCCTGCCTCTTATTGTTATTAAAAAATATAGGTAGTGTAAAAACTATGGAAGGGTATAATTATTAGATACTAACAAGTTATAATGTGTATAATATACCTAATAGGCAAAAGAAGATTATAGTTATATTTAATTAAATTTAAACCCATCTCTTAAATCGTCTTTCAAAAATATTGACAACCTTTAATATTCATATAAACAATCAAATAATCAAAAATATTTTAATTTTAATTATAAATAAGCAAGAATATATTATATGTATACTAGTATATATACATAATATACCTATTTTCATTCAAATTTCATATATTAATTATAAAAAAAAAAGTTTGATTAATTACCGATTTTTGTAAGTTTTTTGATCTGTGTATGTTTATAATAAAACAAAAGTTTTTCTGTCACATACCAATAACTTCATCAATTAAAACCTTGCTATATTTTAATTTTAGAAAATACTTTCTATTTCGTCACCTACCATATCATAGAAATAATTGTGTCCTTAGAATTGTATACATTTATTACGATTGTAAAACAAAGTAGGTATATACCTACTAATACTTTTGTATTTATTATATTTGTCCACGATCATTGATCATTCATTACCCAATTATTTCACATTGGTATACCTATTTATAATTAAAAAAATGCATGTTGTCCATAGTCTTCAATAATAAAATCCACTAAGTGACAAGATATTTTTACTAGTTTACTAGCTTAAAAAATGCACTGAATGTACTATAACCCCGTAGAATTTGTATTAGAAATAGAAATTGTATTTATATTAGAAATTAAATGCTCGGTTAATAATTAATTTTCAAAAATAATTTTTAATTATTATATCATATTATATTTCAGTTTGATTAATCTCGTATAGTAGTGGTCTACAACATAAATTTCACAAAATGAAAAAAAAAAAATATATGACATTAACTAGACTACTTATACTGAAGATTTTATAAGAAAAATAATTTACAAAATTACTTTAAGGTAAATTATTATGTACCTATATACTACTCAATCATATTATAGACTATATAGGTAATATAATCACAGTCAATAATTAATTGTAATAATAATTTAAAACGTCTTACCTATTGGGTATTTGTGCGGTGTGATGATGTCTAAAATACAAAATATAATGAAAACTAAAATAACGACGATCACGAAAAACATTTTATATTGACAATAAAAATTATATTACGTATATATTATCGGTATCACGCGCACGTAGGTAACTATATAGTAGCTGTGTTTTCTGCAGCGCGTCTATATTATATACTGAAAGAATGGATTGGACTGATCGAGGGAGAGATGTACACTGGCCTCCAGTTCATTTTTTTTAAGAACTATATTACTTGGAAGGGGTCTTCGTTTATTTCCTTTTATTTGTTCCTTTTATTTTTTTTATCTACTGTTTTTTCTGTATTTTGGCGATCTTATCCAAAACCATTCACAAAATAGGAATATTTTTTGTTGGACACTATAGTCACATTTACATAACACAAAAAATATGTTTATATATAATATATCTATATAGGTGCTATGAATAATTTTAAAAACGAAACTATTTTGATTTTTAACCGAAAACATTGATTCATACAAAAACATAAATAAATTATCATGGGTACCTATACGAAATGAATAAAATATTATCGAACAATAGTGTTATACATACATTACTATATATTATTATTATATCTATTACGTAGCAAATTTTATAACTACCAAATATTTCTATATAGTATAATAAGTGTATTTACATATTTTATTCATTATAAAAAAAAAACCATAAAGTATACCTATATAATAATAATAATTATTATTATTTTATTTAATTATTGATGGAGTATTGAAAACAAAAACAAAAATTGGAATACATTTAAATGTCATATGTTTTTTCAATGTAACTAAATATAGGAAAAATAGATTTTAGGATATAGATAAAGCTATTTTCAAAAATAAAATCAAGTTTTTATTCAATTCAATTCAAAAAAAAAATACAAGTGGTATTTATAGAACACGATTTATTTAAAAAAAAATATATATGTAGATTTCTTCTTTTTCCTTGGCATTGAATGGTATCAAGAAAATAAAACATTTATTATTTTATTTAGATGCTTGTATTATATAAATTATGAAACACAATATACCTACACATTATAATATAAGCCCAATATCATCTTAAGTCATAAGCGCGATAAAACTTACCTACTGAATATACTAAACAGAAATGCATTTTTAGTTTAATTTATAATTTAATTTCAAATACGCTTATTTAAAATATATACCTATAATATAATAATAATAATAATAATAATAATATACAAACGGATACTCTTAATATTATTTATTTCTAAAATAACATCATACCACATATTATAAATGTCGTCTCAATTGCATTTTTCTTCTCCTTCGCTTTCTCTCCCAACTATTTAGGGTCGGCCACCCTAATTCTGCACTTCCACTTAAATCGATCTTCTGTATCCTCTTCACTTATACCCACCCACCACAAATCAATTTATAACATCCCCACCTTTTTTTCGGCCGTACTCTGCACCTCGTTCCTTCAGCATGCATTCCCTCTACTAAACTTATACTCTGTCTCTTCCCTAACTCATTAAAACATACTCGATAGCCATATCAATCTATTATCTCTCGTTTTAATTTTATGTACTATTTAAGCCACTCCTAAACCTGATTATAGACTCATTTTTTATTTTATCTTATCTTGTCACTCCACTTATCCATCTTAACATACTCATCTCTTTTCTATCTTTCTATCTACTGTGAACTGATAACATTCTGATCCATACATCATTATTCATTCCAAGCCTCACCACTATCTTATAAAATGTACTTTTTAACTTAATTAAAATCTTATTGTCACACAAAATCTTGACGATTCTTTCCAAATTACATATTTTGAGTACCGGATAGGAAAGCTACCGGCCCACCGAGTTTTAGGATTTCTATACCGGCCCAAGAAAACGTTTTTGACCTTTTAAACTGTAGTAATGTACCAGCTATTGTACCTTCCTAATTTCACGATTGGCTCTTATATTTTTGGCCACACATTACAAATTAATTACCTATCTAATGAAGCCTATACCGGCACGTAGCTTATTTTTCGGTAAGTACCCACGATTAAGATTGATTATGATTACATATTGGGATATTACATATTATCGTTTCTCGTTTCAATTAATCAGTTCATTCGTCGTTTCGTTTCGTTTAGTGATTGTGTTTTCGTGTAAACCGTTTAACGTAAACGTTTATCTTATCCTGCGCTTATTATAAAAACAACGTAAAATGACAACTTCGCTTAAACGTAAGAAAGTGACTGTAACAATAGAACGAAAACTTCAAGCTTTATTTCGTATTGATGTTAATCGCGCAAGAGTTAGGAGTGGGTAAACAAACTATTTCTGATTAGAAAAAAAATCGAAAAGAAATTGAAAATTTTTGTACGAAAATGATGAGTATGGACAATTTAGGTAACAGACGCACGTTAAGAAAATAAAAAACGAAGCTTTAGACGAGACTTTGTACGTTTGGTTTTATCTACAACGTGAACAGGGCGTTCCGTTGTCTAGTGTAACGTTATAAGCTATCGCCATAAAATTCAATGAAACATTGAAAGGAGAGTCTAATTTTACTGTTAGTGTGGGATGGTTATCTCGGTGGAAAAATCGACATGGCATTTGTGTACTTTATGTAAGTGGTGAAATTTTATTAGATAACAATGTTACAAGTGAAAACTTTAAAACGAAATTTGAAAAGTTTGTTAGCGATGAAGACTTAATGCTGACGAAACTGGGTTGAACTACAAAATGCTTCCAAAACAAATATCAGCCTCAAAACTAGATTCTGTAGCCAAAGGACATAACGTGGAAAAAGAATGAGTGACTTTGCTTCCTTACAGTAACGCTTCTGGTGATTTAAAATTTTCACTTTTGGTGAGCAGAAAATTAGCTAAGCCTAGAGTTTTCAAAAACGTTAATGTGAGTGCGCTTCCAGCTCAATACACTTCACAAAAATCTGCTTGGATGAATGGAAACATTTTTAAAGATTTTAAGAAGCAGAAGCGAGGAAAGAAAATAAGCCAAAAACATTTAAAACAAGTTGGAAAAATTGTGGCCCAACATTCCTCAAGAAAACCATGGACTAGATGAAAATTAAATAACTTTAAATGATGACACTGATTTCGTTCCAAGTTTTTCGAGAATTAGAAGGTTGTGCCGACGTGGGAAAAAAATTATATCTCTGAATGGATAAACAGTGACACCGATGTTGGTCATCAGTTACTTAGTGAAGATGAAATTGTAAATGCATATATTAAAAACATAGAAACAGAACTTGACAGTTCCGAAGATGTAGATGATGGTACAGATCAATCAAAGGCCCAACACATAGTGAAGCAACTGCGTAATGCTGGAGCAGTTATGACTTACTTCGAGAAACAAAGTGAAATATCTTCTGCTGAGCACGGCAAAATTATGTCAATCTTCATTAAAACAAAAGAATATCACGGAGTTTTCCAAGTAAGTTCAAAGACTTTTGTAATTTTTTTAATTTTCTATACAGTTGTATTGATTAATAGATATGAATGTGTAATGTAAAATAAATCAATACATTAAAAATTTTTACAAATAAGGTGTTTTTTTTGAAAAATATTTATTAGTAAGTTGAAAAAAACGTCATTTCGTTTTACTATATTTAATTTCCAATCAAACACAACAAATCATAATCTGCCGAACCTAAACAAAATAAAATACAAGTAAACAATATAATAGATAATATATTAAAATAATTAGGTACCTAATAATAAATATATGGCTATACACTATTCACAAAGTTGTAAAGTATTTGAATATAGGTATTCAAATACTTTTTTGATTATTCATTACTTTATTCAAATACTTTTTTATGGTATTAAATACTAATTTATTTGAAATACTTTTGCATTTTATATTTATGTTAAATTATATTATTCAGAATCAAAATGTCAGAACTCGTAAATTGTATACGAAAAAAAAATATACATTATAAAATCAGATAAGCTATATGATTTAATTAATAGATCAAAGTTTAAAATCATGATGTGATTATAATGTGTATTATAAAGTGTATAATAGGATTAAATACATTAGTTGAGAAAAAAGTAATCTGGTATATCTGGTAATCTGGAAATAGTCATTCCAGTAGAAAAAATTGTACAAAATTTTGCTAAAATGAAAAAAAATAAAAATAGACTTAATAATGAAAAAACTAAAATTATATTACTTGCTGAAATGCATTAATTGTTTATTTACAAGAGTTTATTATATGTATATTTTATATTTGTATTATTAGTTTATATATATAAACTATATGCATTTTTGAACCTATAATATTTCTAAAAACTTATCGTCTCCCCCCTCCCTAAAACTATGATCAAGATACGTGCCTATTACTCTTTAAGATTAAATATTGATCACATAAATTTCCCTCAATATATTTATGTGAATGTATCTCTTGTATCTCTTGGTGAAAATAAATATATTCGTCAAGAGGTTAAAATTAGTTAAAAAAAAAATATTAAAATTAATAATGAAAGTTATTGCACACTTGCGTACCTACAGAAAGGATTAAAAATTCAAATAACAATCTTGACTTTTGTAGTAGGTACTGAAAACACTATACAGATAGATAATTTTTTATTTAATTTTAGTAGTTGCTTAACTATGGTTCTAAGCCCAAAATTGACGGAGTTACCTACAGCCGTTTAAAATATTTGAGGATTATTATTTCTATTAGTTTTTGGGGGTTATTGTTCCAGGGATTATACCAGAATTATACTATTCTAGATACCTACTTTAAAACAATTTTATTCGAACACGTCCGTATTTTTTAAATATTTGTAGTCCTTTTCTGACAAATATTTTTTAAAAAATAATTTACAATCTATACATTTTTATTTTCAACAAGTCCTACAATCGTCAATGGTTTCTAAGATCTAATTGGGTTTACGATTTACTGATAAATTATCAGACAATGTATCCTAAATCCTAATTATTATAAAGTAAAAGTAGAATAAACATTATTTTTAACCCATAATAAAAAAAAAAAAATATTTTCTTCAATTATTCGAATCCTTTTAACAGTAGGTATTTGAAAAAATATTCTGAATATTATATAGGTACCTATTTTGAAAAGTAATCGAATAGGTACGTATATTTCTAGTTATTCATAATACAATATTTACAAAGTAAAGAAAAGCAAAGGTACCAAAGTAAAATAGGTATCTATTACCTATCATGACTAAATAGTAATCAGCAAATGGTAATCTATACATATATAATATATATATATATACATATATAATTACATTCATATGTTGATAAACGCACTTTTTGAATTTTAGTAGTTATATAGGTAGGTATAGCTATGCATTTCGTTGATATATGAGAATATACAAAGCGCACAAATAATTTGAAACACTTCATATTTTTGTAAATAACTCTTATTTAATTTTAACGAGAAGTACAATAATAAATAGATAATTGATGGATAGAAATATTTATATACCTACCTACTTTGAAACATTTTATTTTGTAAATTATAAATAAAGCTCTTATTTAGTTTCAACGAAATTGTAAGTAAATAAAAAATTGGAATATTGATTCATTGCAAATTTATAAATAACAATAAATATTTATTATGAAATAAATTACATATAGGTAATTTAAATATACTCATAGGAACAGTGATCGGTTGTTCGGTTGATCGGCAACAGTGTGATCCGACGATTTTATATTGTAATATATACCGTTCGGCATCGAGACAATCAGCCGTAGCATGTTGCGGTATCATCCTGATCGGTTTCGGGAATGGGTCATTATATGATCCAGATAATGCGTTTTACATTTATATTATACCAATACTAATTTTGAGTGTTGTGGTTTTGTAACTGATTACATCCTGTTCATCGGCAACCGATAAAACGTATTGTGTGATCCTAGCGACCTAGCCTATAATACCATAGACCTATTAATTATAGTCACGAATTAAAATAGTATATAGTAGGTATAACTATCTTAATTCGTGATTATAGTTAATTAGTTAATAGGTCTATGTATAATACTCACAGCTCTGTGATTATATTTATATTGGTAACTGATAAGATTTCTAAATCTATGATATGGTGGCTCATGCTTGTGCAGAATGTACACGGTTCAGTATTGTATTTAGACCATAAGGTGCCTACACACGTTCAGTTTTCCGTTCAAACTTGGACTGAACGCGCAAGGCTTCAGTTAAGTCTAGGATTGAAGGTGGTTACACGGTAAACGGAAAAAAAATCCCCAGGAAAAAAAATCCCCGGAAAAAAAAGCCCCTCGAACATGACCCAGGAAAAAAAATCCCCGACCATGGAAATAAAATCACCAGGAAAAAAAATCCCCGGAAAAAAAATCCCCTCGGACATGATCCCGTAAATAAAGTACTTTTGTTCAAACATTTTAATTTCAAAAGTTAATTTTTGAAATTTACCTATATACCTATATATATTATAATGTACTTATATTGTATACCTAATAACGAGCCTAATAATTTCGCGCGCATAGCAATTTAAATATAATGTAATCAGCAGCGTATACTATTTGTTGTGTAATGTCAC
>JAIPRL010003085.1:0-50755 GCA_025469235.1 Pemphigus obesinymphae | reverse complement strand
CATTAAGTATATTCTTAATATTAATGTTTTAATAATATTGTTATTATACTAATTGTCAAAAGCCGTTTGGCGTTTATGGTATATATATATATATATATATGTGTAATATATATATATATATAAAAATAAAAATAATAAAAATAAAATATACAGGTCTAGTAGGTATACGCGTATTATTAGGTACCTATCTTATGGTTTATGAATGAATTACCATGCCGCAGAGCTTTAATTGTACCATTTACGGCAATATTACAATGTAAAAACTATACGCGGTGTTACCAAAATTAAAAATGAGAAGAATTTCGACAACCCTTGCTTTTTGTAAAATGTATAGGTAGGTAATAATAACACGATACATTATCGTTTATCAAACATTTCATTGCATTTTTAACAGTTTTTTCTTTATTTAAAGATATATAAAGTTTGGGACAGTTATTTTGTCTATATATATTAGGTACCTATACTATATAGAGTATAATATAGGATAATAAATATAAAGTAGGTATATATATATATATATATATATGGCAGGGTCTTCAAAATAATATTTTCTATACAATAATTTACATATTTAGAATCTAGATACCTACATGAAATAAACACAGCGGCGTGATGTAAATTCTAATCGAAATTTATTTTACGTCGACAAAATAATGTTTGCGCAGAAAAAAAAAATTTAACTTTTCGAATAATTAATAAATAAAAAAACAAAAAAAAACTTTTAAAACCCGCTAAAATTTGTATTTTACAGAGTATATATATATAGGTACTTATAGCGGTACTGCATATATATAACATGGAAATAAATAAATAAATAAATAATCTATAGTGTTTCCTTGACGTTCGTATTTTTAAGGAATTTGAAATCGGGCCGTTTAAATGAAATTAAAATATTGGTACATATTATATACGTATTTCGCTGTAATAAACCCTATATTGTATAGATTTAAATATAACGCTATAAAAATATAATGCACTCAAAAGTCCAAATCCGTCATAAAATGAAAACCAAAAAAACCTATACCTATAGACATACTTTTATCGGTTTCTATATGAATCGGTAAATTTTATTTTTATTTTTTTATTTTTATATTGGTAAATATATACGAAAAATATGTACCTATATAGGTATATTTTGTTAATGATTGAAATAAACGAATTTTCGAAGAACACCAATGTGAACGTGTTCTTTTTAAATATACCTATATACATTTGAACGCGAACGCTTTATAATTTTTAAGCGAACGTTCCGAACACTGCGATAATATACGTAATATAGGTACCTACCTATAGGTATAACCACCGTATTCCTACCGACTATTGAATCTATTTACCTTATAATATATAAAACCACGATGGACCAAGTAGGGTATGTTTACACGACGTATACCTACGGTTTTGAATGTTTAAATAGTATAAGTATATTCCGTTAGTGTATATACATGCATGCAACAATACGCTGTGCAAACAAAACGAAAAAAATATAGATAGGCGGTTTCGTAAAACATTTATTAGTCGAACGAAAACGAGAGTTTTTTTCTTTCGTATATACGTATAGGTAGGTACATATACATCATACCCATATTATTATAGTAAACTATAAACGAACGGCAGTTTTAACTATTTTAACACGCAATCGATTTATTTATTTATTTTCAATTAAATTATAAAACGGGTATATATAGGTTACCTATATCCATCTATTATTTGGTCAGCGGCGTATTTTCAATCTTTAACGGGGGGTCGGGGGACGGGGGAGGTGGTTAAAATTCGGTAAAAGCCTGAAAAAAGATGCCGAAAAGAAATTGTACGTTTTCGATGATTTTTTTTTTTTTTTTCTGCTTCTAGGGAGCCCCCGGAAAACCCCTCGTAAATACGCCACTGCAGTACCTATTTAGTATTTAATGTAAGTAGGTACCTATATAGGTATTTCATTTATTATACTATAAATACGGGACGGAGCTATCTACTCATATTCGTTTCGACCCATGTTCCGACAGCGTACACTTTAATTATATGTTCGTCGAGAAACGCAGGGGACGCCGCTTTTGATCCGTTTTAATTTGAATTTAACAATTTTTGAAAATGTCAATTTTCTTTTCGCGAAAATAGCGAGATTACGAAAACGAATGCATTTTCGTCATCGCGCAATGAAGTTTAGATATTATATAGTAATCACCGTATACAATTTTGAATAGTTGATCTTATTAAATCATATTCGTATCATATATTAGGCAATAAAATATAATCTTCATTATCCACGAATGGCTAAATAAGCCTAAAAGGATGATGAAATCTCGGTGGACACCGATAAATTTCTGTTATTATAAGTAGTTGTTTACACGATAGGAAATTAATTGTAGGTAGTTGATACTTTAAAAAGACAATTTTCGATATATTCCCAGTAGGTAGTTTTCTTACGTGAACAAATATGACCAAAAATTGTTATACATCAGAAAATATTAATGCCAGAGAATTGAAATGTACACATTATTTACAGTAGCACTGGCAAATGGACGCATTCACGTGTAATGAACAAGATACTATTTTCAAAACTTTTATCAGTAATTTATAAAAAAATTTGTTGAAAAATTTTATATATTTTTTTTGCTTTCAATCCGAAGATTGGTTTTTAAAAATTTTCTCCACAACAAATGTTTTCTCCATTTATCCCTGTCATTTGCCATATTTTTGAGCTCTCTGTAAGAAGTGACTCCTGCATCCTGCATTATTTGGCTGATGTATTTCGTTCTAGGTCTTCCTTCCTCTTGATAGTGATCCTTCTATCATTCCTTCAATTATTAAATTATGTAATTCATTCCCATGTCTCAATGTGTGTCCTATCATCCGCCATCTCCTTATCTTTAAAATTAATGTTCATTTTTAATCTATTGCTTTTAAGAATTCTAAAATCGGAATTTAAAACACACTTCAAATCGAAAAACAAAGCAACAGGCCCAGACGAATTAAACACAGAACTCCTTCAACAGGCAGGAAATTAAATAAAGAACGCTCTGTACGAATTGTTATGTCAAATATATGAGACTGGGATAATTCCGGGAGATGTTGGATGTAGCAGATTAGTTATCCTACTAAAAACACCGAGAGTCAACCAGTGCGAAAATTTTAGGACTTTAAGTTTGATATCAGATATAGCTAAATTACTAACATTAATTATAAACAAAAGGATAAGGAAGAGGATAGAAGCTAGGTTAACGAACGATCAATATGGTTTCCGGAAGAACAAAGGAACCAGAGAAGCTATTTTAGGTCTGAGAATAATACTTGAAAAGCAAATTTAGAGACAAAAAAAAAAAAATCACTTATATGACCTTTGTACCTAGAAAAAGCATTCGATAGCATAAATTTGACAAGTCTTTATAATCTTGGAAGAAACTGAGATAGATTTTAAAGACAGTATTTTCTATAAGATTTATGAAGAACAAGAAGTTATTATTAATATTAATTCAATAACAAGGACTGCTAAAATTCTAAAAGGTGTGAGACAAGAGTGTCCACTTTTACCTGCATCGTTCAATTTATAAATTGAAAAAGCAATAAGCGTCATAAAACTTTGATTAGTTCAAAAAGGAATTGGAGTGAAAATAGAAGGAATACTAATACCAATGCTTCGATTTGCTGATGATATAGTCATTCTCGCAACATCTGAGGAAGATTTACAAGCAGCGTTAAATGTAATGAATATCACATTCAAAAAATATAGTAGATACGGGAAGACGTATAGGTCATCATAGTATAGGTCCGCATCATGGTGTAAACATCGCGCTCGGCCACTCGGGATTTAATTTGTTTTCTCAATATATTGATATCTGTGGAAATCAATAAGTAAAATAACTAGTAATATAGACCATAAATAGGTTCCTATTATAAGTTTTAACCATACTATTGGTAGCATCTATAGATCAATTTTAATATTATTATTTATTTTATAAGTACATCCACCGTACGCCGTGGTGTTAGTTATTACTATTCGGCATACGCTATAATTATTTAGGCACTTAGTACTACTAGACTACAAAAAACTGGTGGTAATTCGCGACAGGAAATCGGTGTGCAAAATGTTGGAATTTCTTAGGAAATCTCAGAAATTCCGGTGAAATCTAAAAATTCAGAAATCTGGTGTACATTTATTTCACTCGCGCATTACTCTTGTCAAAAATAAGTAGGAACGTAGGTTACCATAAATATAGTACATTGCATTGCATAGTTAGATGGAAGGATCTTAGGATAGGTTAGCTTGACATAAGTTTCAATACGAATCCTATTACTTGAGAGTTGAAGGTGTGGGTGACTTGGTGAGTTATTGAATGGGGACTATTTCTAGGAGTCACGCATGACGTAGACTTTTCCAATCGACTGTTGCGTTGGTAAGGCCAAGATTATTGAAATGTTGGTGTTTAGAGGTGGTTGTTTGGTGAAACATTTTGTGGGAGGCATAAGGTAGCATTCTTTATCCTAGACAGTATGAGTGGTTCAAATAACTTGGCCATGGTGTTGAGGAGAGAGATGGGTCTGTGATTCGCTGGATTCCTTTTGTCCTTACCGAATTTTAGAATCATAACAACTGTGGCGAGTTTCCACGGGGACGGGAAGTATACAAATCGCAGACATGAGTTGAAAATTTTTATGAGGTAGAGAATTGTGTGTTTGGATGAATAACGTAGGGATTTTTCTTAGGTAGAGTTTTAATCATCTTCAATACTTCGTTAGGTGAGAAAGGAATTATGTTGCACGGGTGAGGTTTATCCAGGATTTTTATTTTTTGAGACACCTCCTGGGTTAAGTTTGCAGTGCCAGACGGGCATATAAATTGGGTTTCTAATTTTTCGGCGAACAAGTTGGCTTTTTTTTCTCTTGTCGAATATAAGCCCATTTGGACCTTGTAGGGGATGAACGGCTTGTTTTTTGTTGATTAGGCTGCTATTAATTCTGTATAGTTTATAGGGTTATTTGGTTTGATATTGTCTAGGGTTCTGATTCATTCATCGTTATAGTGGGTTTGGAGTGAGTCGCGGACTTGTTTGGATTGTCAGTTATATCGTGTTTTGGCTTCGGGATTTCTCGTATGTTGCCATATTTTTCGGAGAGGTTTCTTCTTCTTAAGTGCGTTTAGAAATTCAGTCGGAAGGTCTTTGTTAGAGTTTATTGGTAGAGAGGTTGAGTTTTTAGAAAGAGTGTCTTAAAAAATTTTTGCTATGTTTTTGGTTGCGGCGTCAAAGGCCAGTTTTGAGTCTATTAAGGAGTTTGAATTGGAAATAGCTTCGTGAAGTTGAGTTGTAAATCTTTTCCAATTTGTTAGGACTCTATTGTGAACCAAGGGTTTTTGTTTGTTTTTTTGAATGGTGATGTTTAGAATGATAGGATTATGGTCCGAAGATAGGTCGCTGATATTTTGAAAGGAATAGTGTATGTTGTCGACTTTTATTAATGTAATATCTAGGACGTCCGGTCTGCGGTGGCGTATATCAGGAAAGTGGGTGGGGGTGTTCGGAGCTGTATTTGTGTATAGGTGTTGTTCTATATGGTTCTGGAGTATTTTTCCTGAAGAGATGATGGTCTTGTTGAACCAGATAGGGTTCTTCGCGTTGAGCTCGCCAGTAAGAATGTTGTTTACATTAAGTTCAATAGGTTGTCTAGGTCGTTTGTGAGAAGAGTTTTCCCTGGGCTCTTGTACAGTGCACCCAGTCTCAATTCTTTTCCTTTAAACACAGTGTGAATTATAGTATTTTCTATGAAGTAGATATGGATTTGAATGTGATTATAGATAAATTTATGGTTAATTAATATAGCTGTGCCTCCAGTTGGTTCTGCCTGTAGTTCGTTTGTCTGATCGATAGGTTTGAAAGTTTGGCAATTTGAATTGGTTGTTTGGATTTAGGTGAATTTCATTTAGTAATAGAATGTCTATTTTATATTTTATTGTAAATTGGAGAAGTTCAGAACGTTTTTGAGATATACCCTGACAATTCTAGTAAAGGATTCTTATGCTTTCAGACATTTTGAATGATTGTGAGCATTGCTGTTAAGGCTAGCTTGAGTGTTTTTTTGACATCAGTAGAGCTTGAGATATTCATTAGAGTGTCTGTAATAAGAGTAATTAGGGAATTCTTTTGTCCTTTTGAGATAGAGGGCTTGGTGGCTGATGCGTAAGTTTTAGTGTTATTTTGTATTGTGGTGATAGCTACTGTGGATTCTGAGATGACATTCGAAGTAGATAGTGATGGAGTGATGGTTGGAGGTTGATTATGTGATGAACGATTGCGGGTATTTTGGACTTTTTTTATCTTTGCGGAGTAAGCTGGATATGAACGGTAGTCGGCAGTGTGTTCGTCCCCGCAGTTGCAGCATTTTGGAGGTTAGTCAGTGTTTTTGTGCACTTTTTGGTCAGGTGTTGACCTCCACATTTAACGCAGCGGGATAGATGGCCACAATTTGCAGAGGAGTGTCCAAAACCTTGGCAAGAGAAGCACTGGGAAGGCCTGAAGTTTTTTAGAGTTCGACTCTGATCATGATATAGAAGATCGAGTTTATTTGCATGATTTCCCTATTTTGTGGGGTGTTTGGATGTGTAACCATAAACATGGATAGTTCCGTCTCTCTTTCAGGATTGACGAATATGAGTTATTGGTAAACCTTGATTGATTAGCTCGTCTTTAACCGATTGTTGAGAAAGAGCTTGGAATACCTCTTAGGGATTTTTTCTCGGGAAGTGAAAAAGCCTGGAATTGGATTTTGTTGTCCAAAAAATATAGTACATGAATACAACTGCTCTATAACGAAAAATAGATAAATAATAATATACTTTATTGAAATCATTTTTTTTTTTTCGGTTGGAAGTTGATAAAATTATCTTCTTTTTTACTGTGTTTAAAATTATTGTGTAGACGAAGTCTTAAAGTCTCCCCTAACACACCGTCTCTGTTAAGAAGTGTTTTTTGTTGTTGTATGAATTCAAAATTGTATTAATCAAATTAATCAAATATTTATACAGTGGTTGAATTAAAAAAAAATATAAGGACGAATGGGCTTGTTAAAAAATCAGTGTTCCAGGACATATTAAAGAAAAAGTAAGCCGTGGAGGACTTCACACCCCCTCACCAAAGTTTCTCAACTTTGAATTTGAAATTTTTAAAAACATTTTTATATTATTATATAACATAAATAGAATATAAAAATTGCAACATTTTTTTACATAACGTCGGCTTACATATTTTCAAGAAAGCTTAGTTAAGACATTTCTCTATCAAAAAAATTGAACATTTATTCCTTTTAAATGAGTTATCGAGGAAGCTAACCTAACCTAACCTAATATAGTATACTATATTTACTTTTACCACAGAACCGTTTATATTTTATTTGATATGTTCTTTGGTGGTGGTTTCCATATACATATATATATTTCCGTATGGGGATTAGGTACCTATATATTCTATATTTCTATGGTTTCACATTTCCATTTTCCAAGTCTATTGTTTAACGGTTGACATATGGCATAAACAAATTAATGTGCCTAGCCGTTGTTTGATGTTTTAATGTTTTGCGTTCGTTTTATGTTTATATGTTTTAAGAATTAAGTGCAAAAATGAAAAAAACCAAAGGTGGTGTTTTTCCTCTAACCCTAATTACTTTAATTACAATTGTTCCTATTTAAAGACTTTCCAAACATTTTAAAATTAATAGTCTCCTGCTTCAATCAGCTAAACACCTAATCAAAAATTCTAATTTTAATCAAAGTGATGGTACCTATTCGTAATATTTTTTCTATTTCTAAAATTTTAAATAAAATTCCTAACGATTTTCCAGAAACTCTTAAAATGAAAACTATCCTTTTGACTTTTCCAATTTCAACCGCATCCAATTAGAGTTTCTTTTCTTTGCTTATGCTCAAGTTAAAACACATTTACGATTGACAATGGGTGATCAATGGCTCAGTTATTTACTCGTAATAGCTGTAGAAAAAAATAGGTACTGCTTCAAAAATAGACCTAAGCCAAGCTATTGACATGTTTGGCAACACGAAGTCTAGGAGATATCCAGTTATTGCTTAAAATAATTTAATTTAAAATATTTATTGTTATGTGTTTTATTTTGTGTATGTACATTTAAGCATAATATACCAATGTGTATTTATCCTATTTAGGAAGTGACTTATGGGAGATACCCCCAAACAAATCCTCATCAAGTAGGTAGGTACTATATTTAGTCTCTCACCTTGTTTTTAGTCAATATTATTTCCGGAAAAATTGGGATATATGTGACTATGATAATAAATATAAAATTATGTAAGATAGTATTGAGATAAAATATAAGCGGGAAAATGTTTGCGAGCGCAACGATCGGTTTTTTCCAGTTATTTGGACCGGTAAAAAATTTTGCCCCCCCCCCTTTCAAAAACTGAAATGACGCCACTGATTATGTGTGCAACATAATTAATAATTAACGTTAACGACAGTCACTGCAACTATCGTGAAACCGGTACAGTGGTAGAAACAGGTAGACGGTTAAGCGACAGTATAATTTCTAATAGATGGAGGATATAAAAAGTTCGGGGGGTCACAGCGGTTTTTTTAGAGCCACGAAGACATGGTTTCAACCATGCAGGAAAACTAGTCTACTCGTAAACAGTATGTAAACGTATTCATTGTGCCGTTGTATTTCCGCCATTATGAAATTTTAATTTTATTTCCATATAAATCCTAACGTCATTTATAAAAAAAATTATTAAACATATATATATATGTTCACGGTAGTTTAAATAAATTACTTAGGTAGTTGAATTGAAAAAAAGTATAATGAATTACCTAATATTTTAGAATTAATTGATTACGCCATTTATTAAATACCATAATTTAAAGTAGGTACAAATTTATATGAATAATTAAGATTTACACAAAAGTTCAGTCTTCCTATGCATTTTATTTACACACCACGATTAGTGCTCGAACAACCTAGATTGGCTAGGCGAGTTACTGAGTTAAACTCAGTGGGCCGATTAAATAATGTATGGACGAAAATATAAGAACACACTTCAGTGCACTTAAATTTTTTTTTAAAAGGGCCGCAAATTCTTTTTGAGCCTGTTAAAATCTTGAAACTCAGTGGACCAGGTATACAACCTCGAGAGGAATGTTATAAGGCCAAAAGACAAATCATTAATTTCCTTTTTGAATTTGTATGTGATTTTAAACTTAAATGTTTAAAAATTGTCCTAGGTTTATACATTATAGATTACTTTTTTCTGAAAAATCCTAATTTCTGAAACATACAAAATTACTAATTACACAATTTAAGTTTTTAAAATTTAAATTTAAAATTTAATCTAACACAAGTCACAAATAATTTCCCTAAAATTCAAAACTTTAACATTTATAAAGAAAATAATTACAAAACCTTAACATTTTTTTAAATATATTATGCCTTTATGTTTGAGTTATAGAATATAGTTTTATAATTAATTCTATATATAGTACACTTATTAAACATAATATAATACCATTTTAGATCTTGTAGAATAAGAATAACAAATTTTATAACATAAAAACCAAAAATAAGTTACAGATTTTCAACATATTACATTTAATTTTTAATACCCATAGATTATTACATTAAAATTGAAATTATTTGAAGAACCTCTAAAAGACACCAAACCCGTAATCCTTATTGATCCTTTGAAATTATAATTTTAATACTTAAAAGTTTAAGTCAAAAATACTAAAAGTACATATCTTTTAAGTTCCAGCACTCGTCTATTATAACATTATAATATCATAAATAATGGAATTGCAAATCAATTAGTATAATTGATGAAATATAATGTTTTTAATTAAAATATAGTGTTCAACTTTTTATTTTAAAAACTAATTGCATATTGAAATGAAAATATCTGGGATATTAGTGGTACTAATGTCATTAACCTTAATTAAATAGTGGTTATGTGAGTAAGTACATACCTATTTAAAATATTAGTCTCATGAAACTATTACCAGAATACCTGATAATTTTCTCATCAATTTAATTATTATTTGTCATTCCGTTAATCTGGTCTAATAACATTTAACCTAGAATTCACTGTATTGATTTTGTAGAACGTTAAATGTGTAATGTCGTGTTGCACATGTGATAGATACATATTATAAATTGCTGTACTGCCATAAGATTATATTAATATAATAAAACTGATACAAGCACCCCCTTTCAAGGCTACTGCATTTTAACTATTAACGATCGTAATTTAATAACTATTTTTTTACATATCAGTGTTTAGTTAATTTAGTCATTTGATTATATATTATAATTTATTTAAATTAATATGCTACCAATACTTTTAAATATCACATTGAAAAAAAATTGTATACCTACCTACGGTATATTTAATTATAAAGACATACCTATATAAAAATAACCACATTATAAAAAACATGTCAAAATCCCTTAATAGCATTATTTTATTCATTATAGCTACCTACCTACCTACCTACTCATTTTGAAAATAAATAATATATAACAAATATTAAATATCATTTGGTTTCCTTAATAAGTTGTACTATGTATTACTCATTCTACACTCATAATAACATTGATTACCACATAATTATAGGTAAAATAAAAACACTATAATATATAAATGAATTAAACACAACATTTTATTAATTATAATAAAAACCATCGCAGTCTGGTGGTATCTCATTTTGGTCAAACATAATCAGTACAAATATTGTCCATTTAGTTTGACAATATAACAATCGTCAATTTGGTCACGATACAAATATGAAATACAATGGACAAACCAATTAGTTATGTAACATAATTTATAATAATAAAAACATAATCAATTAAATTAAATTATACTATAGAACAAATAGTATTGCTTAGGTATTTTTTGTCTTAAATTATAAATCGTAGAGTCACAAGAAATTGTATATACATTGTAAATATTAAAATTAAAGATAACTTAAATAAAACGTATTAACAAGAAACAAATACTGCTAATATTCTTAAATTGCATAAACAAAATTAATAACTAAAAAAAAAACAAATGATTGGCTTAAAAAAAAAAAAAAAAAAGGAACTTGTAACTCTATAATTGACATGTCTCTTGTAGTGGGGTAATTCTAAATATTAATATAGAGGTAGCTAATAAATATGGTTGAAACCAAGGAGTTTAAAATAATAACTTAGTCCTCAAAATGGCTAAAACAGTATTTATTAATTATGGTGTAAAAAGATTCGTTCTATTTATTAAGTATAGTTATATTGAAAAAACAATTTTCAAATTACCGAGGGCAGTGACCATTTTTACCAAAGGAATTGTTTGCTCAATTAATTTAAACATATAATATTGTCTAGTACTTTTTGGTAGTAGTCAAACATGCCAAACAATTTATAAATTTAATGGAATACACAATTCGAGATCAATTATATGCGCATTAAAAAATATTAAGGCGTGGATTAATTTTAACTTTTAGGTGCTGATAAATAATTGAAAATTTGAATTAAAAAAATAATTTAGAAGTTAATTTGAGAAAATATTATAGAAACAAGTGTACATACTATATTATAGTAAGAAAAATAGGAATGACTGATCTATCATAGTTTAGTATTTACACAGATCTTATATTAGCTTAACAAGATAGACTGAATACTCAGAAAGATACTGCCAAATTTAGATATTATATAATAGTAAAAAGGATAAAATGAATTAACTAAAACTTTGAGCATAATAACATTTGAAATATAACAAATAAAAGTTAAACGGTTGCCTGATTTTTATACACCATCATATTCTTGAGCAATATTTTAAAATTATTATTTAGATAGGCAATGATTAAAATAAGTTAAGAAAAAACAAATAAAAATTGAACTTAATAAGATAAACAAGAAATTGTACTAAAATTGTTTAGAGTAACATAAATGGACTTACATTATTTGTTTGGCCCGTTTTCGTCCAACAAATTACAACATAATTAAATCATACAAAATCCTAATTGCAATAAATTTATCTAATAATTTGTCTAACAAATAACTAAATCTGGTAATTTATTATTAAAAATATTGATATTGTTAAAATATCCATCTGCCACTGAGCTATTTTGTAGGTAATCATGTTTAATATTGGTAATCGATAACTGAAATGATTAAAAATATATATATTAATAAAATATAAACAATCATATTAAATATAAAGGTATTTTTCCTTCATAAATACTAAATATAAAGATCTGCACAGACCGGATTTCTTATAAAAATATGCAACCTGGACGTTTAAAATTAAATACAAGCTAAACCGTACTTAAACATATTAAATAAGGAGTAGATATGAAGCTCTCAAAAGGAATAAAAGCAGTGATGTAAAAATCATTTTACAAACTATGTTAATAAGAAGAAAATATTAAGGTCATTCACACAAATTTTCCTAAAAATCTAGAAATCACCTTAAAAAACAATAAATAAACAAAAAAATAACCTTACTTTCCTCAAATAATGATAATAAAAACCTCCAAGGGGTGGGGTGATTGCCATGTCCCCTCCCTCAAATCCATCCTGGTTTTAAACATATTAAGGAAATAATGTGAAGAGTTATGATTAACTAAACTAAATAACTAACAAAAAGTCTGTGCAAGGCCAAGAGAAATAATTTAATACCCACCCATGCAGACATCTACTAAATACAATGTTTAAACAGTCATTTTTAATATTTTCTTTGTAGTTGACTAACTAAATTAAGATGAAAAAAAATATAATTTAGTTTTATGGAAAATTACACTATTTAAATATATTTTGATCAATATTGTTGTAATGTAATTAATAAATTACTACAATGATAAGAAATAAATATAAAATATTTTAAATAAATAATATGAATAATTTATAACAACTATACATGTATATACTGCATCAAAACAGAAGACACCAGTCTATGTATTGAGAATGATTGTTGCAACATATCTATATAAAATTTAATAGAACAAATCTATTTCTACACATGTCCCACTAATACTAATATGTATACACTGAATTATAATAAACACAAATTTCATATAGTTATAAACTGTATTATAACCATCAAAAATCGGATAATGTATTGTAGTCGTCGCATAATAAATTACGACTATCTTCATAGTTATAATGAAAAAGTATAACAATGATACATACTTATTCAATTTTAATTTAAAAAACAGTTCGAAATGTTTTATTGTATTGTGTGTTTTTATCTGATCATTTTTTAAATAAATGTCAGATTATATTATATTAATTTCAAACCAACATAAAAGTTGTATATTAATATCTGGTAAAAAACAGTTTAACTTCTCATTTTAAATTTTGCTAAGATGTATTATGTCTAAATTTTTCCATAAAACTACAATTATTTTGGAAATTTAATGGAGTGTTTATTACAAAACATAGTAATTATTCAATAAACACATGTTTGAGTGTGTAGACCATTCGGACAACACAGTAAAGGCTATAATACAACAATAGTAATCAACACAAATTTAAAAATTGCCTATTCAAAACTCCTTAGAAAAGACATATACAAAGACTGAATAAAACAAAAAAACATGTTTATTTATTATTACATGAAGTGTTATGCAAACTAGTTCACCATTTGATGTCTTCTTTTTGTAATGAAGTATATATTTGTGTTTTATAAATGTAAACATTTTATTGTTCATAAAGATAAATAAACAGATTATGATATTAAAAAAATTAATCTATTTTAAAAAAATTATAAAGCATAAATTACTCACTTGGTGATCAAAATGGGATACCTCGAAGGGCAACATCTGCCAAAGTTTGTAAATTCACATCAGTATCTGACAAAGTAGGACCTATTGCAAATACAGAAAATTCATTGTCAATAAATATTGAATCTAGGAATTCTTAAAAGTAACTAACTTGTAATATTATTTTGACTTTCAGCAAATGTTCGTGATACACGTTTTTTATAGTGAACATGAGTAGAACTATTACTACTAATGGATTCAGGACTTGATAACCTACTACTAATGGAACTTGTTTCTGAAGATGTTGGTGAAGACAGTCTTTTTGGTTCCTCAGAAGCTTCACATTTATTGTCATTTTCACTAAAAAACAAAATAGAAAATAAATAATAAATATTTAGATATATAATAAAATATTGACAATACATACTTAATTCTGAAACGTTTTTTAGGGAGGACCATAATGGCAGTAGAATCTATTTCTTTACTAATATCCTCAGAACTAAATTAAAAAAAAAATTATATATTATTATATCAAACATATTTCAAATATACTTTATAATTTTAAATATTATGTAATATAGTAACTAATAAAAACATACATCAATTTTCTTTTATTATCATCAGTTATTTCATCAGAGTTTTCTTTTTGCTTACGCAGTGCAGCTGCCTTGGCACTATTTCTAGTTTCTCGACGAGATTGAATTGGTAATGAATTTATTTCAGCAGCTTGAGTATTTTCTTCTTTAATGTGACATTTTTTACCCTTGCGTGGTTTTGCTATAGTAGTGTCTGTAGTACTACTTAATAACTTCTTTGTCCTAAATAAAAAGGCGAAATTCAATTTATTTATAAAATACTACAAATTGGTTTTTATATAATTACATTTTTTTATTTTGACGTTTTGTTAATGTATCATTCATGAATTGTTGATAACGTACTCCTTTACAAGCTCTATTTCTTTTTCCTCTAGGTTCATTAGCTTCATTTTGTTCACTTAAGTTATCAGGTAACGGTTCAATCACTGTAGTTGTCGTTTCAATTGCATTAGAGTCATTTGAATCTTCTTCAATACGCCTTAAAGTGAATTTTTTATACCCAGACCGATAATATGGTTCAGTCTTTTGATCTTGAGCATTTTGAACACAGAGATTCATATTTTTCTCAGCTTCTAAATTATTATTCTTGACAACATTACCAAAAGTACGATGTAGGAACTCAGATGGACTAGTACTTGGCCTTTTTGCCTCAGCTTCAATGGCAATACGATACTGAATAATAGACTCTTTTAAACATTTAGTAGATACTCCTAGATAATCATTGTCAATTGGAGATCGAATTTGAGTAGGTAAATTACTTTCAATAGTATCAATCTGATCAGCTTCCTACAGAATATACAGAATAAACAAATTAAAAAAACATTATTAGGTACCTAACAAATTATATTGTATTTTGGTGTTGAATTACTTGTAGGATTATTTATAGATATAAATAAAAACCCAATTTCTACAAAATAATTTGTTTTTATTTAACAAATACGTATTACGAAAACAATGTTTTCATCTCCACTGTTTGATCTTCAATGTTTTTATTTTTAACGCTGAAGACGAAAACATTGTTTTTGAAATACATATTTGTTAAATATAAACAAATTATTTTGTAGAAATTGGGATTTTATTTATATCTATAAATTATAATATACTATAAATAATATTAACATCAAATAATTGAAATTAAAGTCCATAGTCTATTTAGAACTTATGAATTTGTCATGAATCATGATAGATTAATATATGTACTAATTATATTTACACTTGAATGTTTAAAATATTTATATAAATGCAGTACTCTATCATGAAGGTTTACTGAATTAAAATGATACAGGCGATTGTATAATAATTAATATTCTATTAGTTTAAAACTTATAATTCTTATAAGACACTGTAATAAAATAAACTTGTCAATACAGAATATTTCAACATATTCATTGCTCATTGATAATAGTGATCAAATCAAATCTGACACATACAAAATTATTTTAAACTAAAATAACTAAACTAACACTAACTTTGTAGGCATTTTAATTAAATAAATAAAGTTCAAACTATTCAAAATGACACTTCTATATCTAAAGAATTTACATACAGCAGTAGCACGTTAAGAAAGAGCCTTGTCGAGTCGGCGGTTACTGATTTCTACCCCGCTACCTTGCCATTATCAAACCACACTACATGGGCATACAGAGAGCCAATATTTATTGACTAATATCATATACATATATGGTATACAGCGTTATTTTGGGTAACGCTGTATAATACCGGCCTGCGCACGACGGATGAGTTTTCGTCCACCGCTGGGGCTCTTTCTTAATGTTCATAGAGTAAAGAACTTCTATATAGCAAAACATAATTGTTTTCTTTGATAATATTTAAAGTTTCGTTTCATTTTTTGTATGCATATTCTTAATTAGATTTTTAATTGCGCTTCGAAGGATTTTTTTGATAACTTAAACCATTTTTTTAAAGTGAGACTATTTTAGAAATTTTTTCTTTTCAAAAATCCCTCTCGTAGCTCAAAAATTACAATCCTGAAAAATAATAAAAATTTTCAAATTTTTATATCCGACCAACTCTGCGATCTGAACCACGTTCACTGTTCATATTTTATGCCTCCATGTGCAACCGCTATATTTATATTGTTTTTTTTTTTTAATGTTTCTTAATCTTCAATATTTGAATTATTAAATGAAAATTTTTTTAATAATCTTTTGCTGCAATCCACTAATACTTTTTAAACCTATTTTCAGGACATGAAAACAAATACCTATATGACCCCTTAAGTAATAAAATATAGTTATATTATAATACATTATTATTTACCATTTCAGCTTTTTCCAAAAACCTCTTTTTTGGAGGATAATGTTTTATTTCACCAACTGTATCTTCTGCTTCGTATTGCATATCTGACCATGTAGTAGTATCTTTAAGATATGTTTCTTTACACTAAAAAATATAAATATTTATTATAAAATAACGTCAAATTAATTTTAATAATAATTATTCAGTGGTGTTTGAACTAATAATGATTGAATGACGAATTACTAAATTAGGTACCCAGGTACCTACATAATATTTATAATAATAGGTATTAGGTACGTATTAGGTACCTAAATTTAATTAATTGATTAAATGCTTTTATTATATTTTAATAGTAATGTTGAAAGTACACTATTATTAAAGGTTGTATTTAATTTATTAGCACTCAAAATAAAGAGGTCAATCATAAACAAAAAAAAAAATTGTAATTAAATATGTAAAAAAAAATACCTATACTTTTCTTCATTTAATAAATAAAAGATTAAGTATGTACCTTGTCCATTATCTTTCAAGAAATAATTAAAAAATAATTTATAAACAATATATCAATAGTTACAATAGTTAGTTACTTATCTAAGCTAAATAACCTATAATAAATGTTTGTATTATATAGGTACATGTTTAAAAGAATAGAAATACAGACAACAAAATATATAAATTTATCATATAGGTAGGTAACTAATATAATTTAAGTCAACTTAATATTTTAGTAGTATTTTAAAATTGTCTTGATTTTTAGGGGATTGGGGAGGAGATTATATACCCCATCAAAAAGTAGTCGCTGGCAAGTATGTTGTTAATATTTTTTTTTTTTTTTTGATAAACGAGAGTTTTCAAACCGAGTCAAGGGGTGCAAGTTGTATAGTCGGTGTAGAACATCAGCTGGATGGCTCGCTTTTGTATATACTTTTTGATACACTGATGAAAATTTGTAGTCGGGTAGTCATGAGACTTTAAACTTATATTCTTATATTCACCAATTTTCCTGCCCCTAACATGTAACGTAAGCTAAAGTTCAAAATGAACCACACAGGTTATACTATAATATACTTGAGAAAATATAATTATCTACACCACCTCATAACACAATTTATTACCTACAATTATATTTTATAAATACTTTTTATTTATTTAATGTCCTTACGGTTAATTTGAGTTCAATATTTTGGGGTGTACTGTTTGACGACCAGGTACTTGATGGCAAATTAAACTTTTTGTTAAATGATTCGTTTTCCATAACTGAATTTCTACGTTGGCTATAAAGCATCAAAGCTTTAACAGGCCTGTAACTTTGAAAAGCACCATTTTGACTATTTCGATATGAGTCTTCAAGACCAAATTTAACGCTCATGGTAACGGATAATATAATATATATAATACTATATTTTATCTAACGAATAATGGATCAATTGAAAAATGAACGATTTGTCATAATCCAACCTGAAACATTAAAATAAAAAATGTAGTTACGAATTTATTAACAGGAAATAAAGAGGGAAATATCAAATAATTATTGAAATACAAATTTTCAAGTATTAATAAAATTGAAAAAATATTTAAGTTTGTTAAACATTAACAAATTGAAATTAGACAGAAGTTACCCTCCTTAAATTTATACCTACCTATGTTGCATTAAATTAAAAAAAAAGTTACATATTTATTAATTTATAAAGGTAATAAATCACAGCTTAATATAATTAAAGTTAAAACCTCAATAAGCTAATAAGATAGGTATCTATATATTTGTTGAAAACGCAATATTTAACATCCCCATGCAGAGGTATTGTTAATCTTACCCAATTTTCAAATTAATCAGCAAAAGTTATCTTGAATAATCATATTTAAATTATATGTGATTTGTAGATGTCAAAATTTGATGATTGAAATTTCCTTGTTCATCTTAGATTACATCCATCTTAGGTAATTTACCCACTTTTAGAATAATATCAGCTAAATTTCATTTCTACAAGTAAAGGTACAAGTTACAACCATCTTTTATAAAAGATACACAATAATTAAAAGAGACGAAACCTTTTTGAAATAAATCGGGAAAACAAAATTCCCACCATGAAAACAAAGGAAGTCGGCCCAATATACAATTTAATAAATGCCCCATAAAAAATTTGAAAGCTACTACCTTCCTGGAAATTAAAAATAAAATAGATTTAATCGTGTAATATGTATAAAATAAATTTAATTGGAACTCCTTGAAAATTAAAAAATTGTTAGACTTGACATTTTCAGTTGTAATCTCTGGCTTCATTACGATTGTTGAAATATTTTGTAAATTGTATTTTGAGTCAAGAGTTTATTATACCACTCAGCCGATTTCACGTTTACATTAATACATTTTCAAAAACCTATTATTTAGCCAGTACAACCCATTTTTTTTTCGCCACCACATTCCACTCCAAATTCTCTGGTTGATTCTGAAAACAAGGACACAGGCATATAGGTAAATGTCAACAATATGTACCTAAAATCAAAAAAAATGTAGGTAATCCAAAATTCGTTAACATTTATTAATGTCTAACTAAACTTACAATACCTACAGCTGACGATAATAAAATAATATGGATAGTTGCAGCAAATAATACCTGCCTATACCTACTGAGCACCGAATTTTAGAAATAGAAGAGGAGAGAGGCGTATGCCTTCGGGCAATATAATAACTTTCTCATTATTATAATTGGTTTCATTTTTATATTGTGAGAGGTAAGGCGGTCAAAATTGACGAGTCGCCAGGACAGTGAAAAAAAAATATCTACAGATAGGTGTACCTAGTACCTGGGTAGTGGGTATCGACAAGCGTTTTTTTTTTTTTTTTTTTCTTAAAAAAATAAACACAATTACTTATTATTAAGTAGGTAGGCATTACAATATTGAATTGAACAAAACGCAGGCACAATTAGCGAGCTGCGACTATTTTAAAACGAGTATGTAACAACGTCCGTGAATGTCAACCTTGAACACTAGTTTTGTCTATAAACTTGAAACTTATGCAATTAGAAATTAACCGAACACCACCGCAATCGCAGCACATACACGCTCGACTGTCCGAGTGCGTCTCTCTCCGACAAGATTTACTACCCGAATGCGTATATAGGTATACACCGCGCGATTTAAAGTCCAACTGGTGTCAAATAATAAAAATAATAATAATAATAGTAATTATAATAATAAGGAACGTTCACTCGTTGCCGAGCGTATTGAAAAATGTATTAGCGTACCCAAAAATAGGTACGCCTACCACAAACTACACTACAATGATAATATCATAACGGGGTATTGGTGAGAAAAAAAAAAAATTTTTTTTTAAAATCCGAATACCTGCGACGTCGTTCGGCGAATAAAAAAAAAAAAAAAAAAAAAAATTACAATTAGGTAGCACAAACCATATTATTATTATTATTATTATACTATGGCGTGTCTCGTCGGGTACCGCATTCGACATGTACAAAATAATATAATAATAATAATATTAAAATATAACGTATGAGCCGTCTTACCGTTCCGCGAGGGAGGCGATCGTTATTGGCGGTAGCAGCCATCGACAATATTAAAAGAACGGGTAGCGGAAAGAATACATAGAGAAACGGAAAAAAAAAACCGGAATCGGAGAAACGAAAATCGGTTAAACGGCACGTCGCGTCGTACGTAAAACTAGCGGCGGCGAATGGAAGTGGAACACTCGCACACGCTTACACACGCACGGGGCGCAAGCGCACTCTGTCACGGCAACCAAATACACACACGCACACGCACACACGCACGCGTGCGCCCGGACCGTACGGGAGAGAAACGATTATTATCGTATACGTTTTTACACGAAAACCGTTTGATTAATGTCAAGTACAAGATTACAGAGTGGGATGGCCCTGAACTAGGCATATATTATAACGTGTATGCATGTTCGATACACGCCAAGGCAAGGGGTAACGCAGATTTTGGGAACGAGAGAACGGCGTACGCGGCGGCATAATGCGAGGCTATATGCATAATATACGTTATAATATGTATATATATCGATATAATATTTCATTAAATATGTACCACCCCCGCCGGCGGTGGATTTGCATTTTGAAATCCGAAACCGAACGAATAAGTGGGTTGTGTGTGCGCTTGTACCTACCAGTTACCACTAGAAATAATTCTCGTAACGTACCACAAAATCTTAACAACGGGCGATATGGGCACCTCTACCTACCTACCTATTATAATACGAATAATAATAATAATATGCGAGCGGGAAACGGCGGGGTGGTGGGGGGGGGGAAGGGGAGAAGGAGAGTCGCGGACGAAAACGAAACGGCGAAATGAAATGAAAAAAAAAAGTGGAACACATTATTGCACCATTACTTATATCATAACCACGATCCTGACCCACTTACCTCTGGGCGCATGCCGACGTTCTTATCGGATAATGTTCGAGTGGCCGACAATAGGCGTAGTGTGACTGCGTCTATACGTTATGTATCCAATATATGTGGTCTCCAAGCGACGCACACCGCAACCGTTTGGGAATTCCCCGATTTTCGAACTCGGGGGAGAAAAACGGTCGTTTTGAAAACGCGTACGAGATATTATCGCACGCGACGTTACAGGTATCGCCGTGTTTCTCTCCTGCGCAACACAAAACAATTTGTAACAATATATTTTACGTTCGATCCGAACGACGGCAATAATTATTATTTACGAAGACGGCGGCGTTGTTTTACCGGTGACGACGAAAAATTCAAATCGGCCACGACGTTACGCATATAATATCACCTGAACGGGTTAATTACAATAAATCATTGTTCGTCCCAGTCTACGGTGAAATACAAACGAAAACTCCCGAGCGTCGTCGGTGTGATAATTGCGACAATCGAGTGACTAATTAATTATCCTTCGAATACTGGAAATATAGTAGCAGCGCGTACGGGCACAACGATTAACCGCGTTCGAGGGTCGACCGCCGCGCGTCGGACTCACTGACGGACAGCTGACACGAGCACGAGTCGGGACGCCGAGAACGGAGTAGTGGTCGTCGCAGAACGAGACGAACGATAGCGGCGGCGCGGTGAAACCGAAACAGCGGCGGCGACGGTCGCGGTCCGTGTGTGCCCGCCGTGTTGCTAGAAACGCGTGTGTGCATTGTGGGGGATAACCGATCGGCGGCGACACGCACGGGGACGCGGCGTCTCGCAGCGTCCGGCTCGTGACGTCACGGCCATCAGCTGTTCCGGGCCAATGGGTGACGGCGGCGAGACCGCCGCCCGAAGAACGGTCCCCCTGGCCCGCCACGCCGACCCGTACGGTTTCGCGGCAATCCACACGCGCGTCGCGCGTACCTGCTGCTGCTGCTGCTGCTGCCGCCGCCTTCCGCTTAGTCGTGCACGGCGTCAGCAGCCGTCTATATTATATTATAGTGTATTATATATGTATATGTTACATTATTATATTATATCGTGTGCGTGTGCTTGTGTGTGCGATCATTGTGTCCACACACTTACACACGTAAATATGAAACGCGATAGCGGCTCGGGCGGACCGTATATTTATCGTACGAATCGATACGGAACCGAGCGATGTCAGCTCCCTCCAATCGGCTGACATACGGCGGTTTTTAACGATATTTAAAAATCATATAATGTAAAATATATAGGTACATTCGTATTATTATTATACCTACGGAAAATGCGTTGTACAAATTCTTATTACAAACCGTCGTGCGTATAGGTACTCGGCGTACGATTATTCTGGCCGTTTCCGTCTGCAGGTGTCGTGGCGTTTTGGCGCTCGCGTCTTTTGTCTGCCGGACCGCCGCGCGTTCCTTTTTTATCTTTGGCCGCTGACGCGCGCGCGCGCTTTCCCCGTCACAAATCGCCGTTTGTCTTATCTTTGGCGCGCGCACCACGGTCCGTTACATGGTTAACGTCCGTTACAACGATCGAAGGTCGTCCGACCAGATGTGTCGTGCGTGCGTGATCATTACACGAATACGCGTTAACAATAAATCGCAATTTATCGACGTCGGCCCATATGTAATAATGTAATATACGTATTGGTATATACCTATATTATTGTGCAGCGTACTAGAGATGGGACTAATCGTTCATTTTGGCGAACTAGTTTGTCGTTCATTAAAATGAACCAATTCATTGAACGAACTGTGTGTTATACCGTATTCCATACACGACGTTCATTATAATATTTTAAATCTATTTCTATTAGCCTTTATCATTTTATTATCATATTTATTGATTTTGTACACTATTCGTTCAGTTCGTTCGTCTGTTCGTAACTTCATTTCGTTCAAATATTCAAATAGGTATTGAAAGACATCCGTCGTGTCGTTCATCAATCGTTCGTTTGTATTTCAATATTATGAACTAGTTCATTTAAATTTGTGAACGATTAATGAACCGTTCACAATATCAGATCGTTCATTAAACTAGTTCGTTCATAAACTACACATCTCTAGTAGGTACGCGTCACTATTCTCTGGAGTCACACCCTGCACGGGGACTTGCGGCACGCTGTATATCTCGTCACTCCCGGAACTTTTTTGCGTTCTAAATGATAATATAGTTCCCACTTCCCAATCTGTATTATCCGATCGGTGTGGCGATCGAAATAGACACATAAATGGTTTTCTCGATATCGTAGCATATTCCGGAATCCGGATGATTACCTATATCATTTATATTTTAGTACAGGCACCCACTTGAATTGTTATATAAGTCATAATTAAAGACCGGATTTTTAATTAAATAAAAAAATAATTAATAATATACAGCATATCAAATTTAATCTTATGACAACATTTTATTAAGATTTACTATCATGTACATTTCTAAATTTTTTTTAGTGAAATTGTGTCTTCTATCGCTTAAAATGTGTTTTAATTTGTGAAAACAGGTGTTCAACATTGACACTAGTTATTGGACATTGTTTGTAGCTTACAATAAAAGAATCTTGCTATAAATCCACGTAATTTCCATTCAACGAGGCATTGTATTATTGTAGAATACTGTATCCGGTATTCCAAAATTTTTTTTTTAATTTTTCATAGTATTATTTGTTCTTTTTTGTTTTCTATTTGTAGTTAATTTCCTACTTTTTCTACTATATCTATCTGTTGACTTAAAGTTAAATTTTGTTTTCAAGCTGTGTAATTTCCTAAATATAAATAACCTAACGTGCAATACTGCAATTTAGTGCAAAAACTCTGAAACGTGCAATTTTGTGCAAAATAAAACTTTATTTAAATTAATTTACTTCACTTGAATAACATTTATAACTTGTTTCTAATGTTTTCATATGATTAAAAGTACAGGATAAAAAGTTGCAATTGCTAGAGAATCCGGTCTTTAGTCATAATACATGTAGGTATACCTATATATACATACCTATTATACTATTGGTTAAACTTTGTAATGGTCTCGCACACACTGCTTGCGGTGGCCGTAAAGGGACAAAATATGTCTACATTTATTTTTAACTTGATAAATAACTATTAATTCAAATTGTAAATAGGACTATAATATTTATAGTATTCCTGACGTAGTATAGTAGTTTTTCTTTACGCCCAAGAAAATTACTGGAAAATCAAAAAATGACCTCATCAAAGTAGGTAGGTACCTATATATTATCAACTAGAACTAATGGCGGTCTGGCCACGATGCCCGTCTACGATCGTTGACTGGGCTCCGTGGATCTGAGCTATAATATGTATTTTTATTAATTTCGTTTTCTTCCCAAACGGTTCTCCCTTGACGTTTAATGTTTATTAAAATCGAGCTGCACGAGAGTTTAAACAATATAATAACAACATCATTAGTCATTACAATTATAATATAAAATAAATTATTAAATTTATTGGTAAAAATATAATGTCTTGATTTTTTTTTGATTTTCAAAAATTAATGGCATTTTTGTATCAATACTATATTCGCTCAATTGGACGGTTTAAAGAGAAAATATACCCCAATTTTTTATGAAAAAACTACGTTAGGTAAAACAACTTTTTTGATACGAAAACGCAGCGTAAAATATGTTGTTATAGATAATACTGAATAACTTTGCTTATTGAAACTAAATTTGACCAACACATTCTGAGTGTATCATTGTTTTCAGCCTTATAAACTACATAAGCTCGAAAAATCAGATGGTCCGATAAAGTAAAAAATAGCCCAGGAATAATATCTATAAAAATGAGTCATCTCCAATATTTTTATCGGCCGGTGAACTCGATTTCTTACTTGACAAAATCCATAAAATACTATTCGATATATTTATATAGGTAATATATTCTGTGATAATAATATATATTTTATATATGTCTACTTACCTAATCGACTATCGTAGATACCACCAACATTTTTTTCTTTTTATTTTCTATAAAATAGTGCAATAAAAAAAGTTTTTTTCGTAAATAATTTTGTATGTAAACGCATATTAATTAGTATTATTAGTAATTTACGTAAATCTAGTTATCATAACTTATAAACTACAAAGTACAGTTTTAAAACTCGTATAGCTACCTGCAATATTTTGGTATAGGTTCGCAGACGAATTTACTTGCTTTTGGAGGAGTGTACCATTCCCCTTATATTTATATCAAATGTATAAGCAATACACACATTTTTTACATACTAATAACTATACTACTATAGTGTACTACTAGTATTGCGAATGGAGAATTATATAGGCACAAAAAATATATATTAAAATATAATACATACAATTTTCAATATCCATTAGCTATCTGTATTATAATATTGTAGTGTAGGTACTATAAAATATTTAGATTAAACCCAAAAGATAACTGTTAATAAAACACATTAACATTAAAAAATTGCTTATTTTATCTGAAAATAAGACTAATAATATTATTAGTATAATAATTAACAGTGTCTAATCATTCTGACCTTGTGTATAAACAATAATACGAACTGAAATATAAGACTTATAAAACAAAAAGCGTACTTATATAATAGCGTATACACATACCTATATATCATATATATCACTTATTTTTATTTATTATTACGACTAGAAGGGAATATTAGAATAGTAATAATTACATATTTTTTTTTACGTTTTATATTTCATTTATACTAAGTTTTGATAATTGTAAAAAGTTTGTAAAGAGTATATACTTACCTTACTTATGAAACTTAGGTGTATTGTGATATCGTGTTATATAATTCATTACTATTTATTATATTTAATGATATTATTATATTCTATAGATAACTATTAACTTGACTGTTTTCGAATAATAAACAAGTTATTTTCTAAATGTGTATATGAACTAAGTTAGTAATATTACAAAATACATAGTACTATTGATTACAGTTTATAGGTATATTTATATATAGGTACCTAGCTAATCAATGATAATAGTAGGTATAATACTATGTTGATTACTATAGGTAGTAGGCTGTGTTTGCGGGCAAAAATAGGAGCGAAACAAAGTTTTCTTAGGTGAATGAATAAAGAATTCAAAATACATATTCATCTAATGAACAAAATTATAGAATTATGTATTCCAAAATAAAATATTTATATGACTCAGAAAAAAACTAATAATATTTACAATAATTAATGGTGTAAAATTATTTATAATATATATTATAACTACATATCTACTACATCCTTTGCAACTCATTTCAATTTATGTTTAAGTATATTGTGCGTAGCATTATATTATAGTTGTATACTTGCATCCCAAAATATACGAATTGCTTCCCATTTTTATTGCGGTAAATGAAAAAGGTCAATTAAAAAAAAAATGGTGAGGCGGTAATTAAAAATTATATAATTGTATATAATATATAATAATATTATATATATATATATATATATATATTATTATATTAATGGAGCAACTAGCTTTAAAATCTTGGGGGAGGGGATTTTACCCATAAAGCAGGGTTCATACTTCATCGTGTCGTTCTTTTGTTGACCGTGTGTCGGAATGTTATCATAATTACTAAGTATATCCATGTGCCAGTATAACTCCTTATCAAAATATAAATATTAAATTTAAGTTTTAAGTTTTCAACAAAATATTGACTACAACTTGTTCCTATTTGTTTTTACTATAATGTCACTACAAAAAAATACGAATATCATCTACAAAAATATAATAATTATTATCAAATATATAGAAGAAAAATTGCATGGTGTGCGAGGCATTTATTTGAAGAATATTCTAATAACATAGAAAGAAGATAAATATAATAAATAAATACATACCTACATATTTATAGGTATACAAATTTATATTAATTTGAATGGAAGAGTATATAATGAAACAAAACATCTAGCGATATATTATCAAAATTAGTAACCACACGGTCAAAAAGTTGAATATATTATTTAACTATGCAGTAACATTTGGTAACTCTGGAAGCATGATAAAAAATACGTCAAACCATTTGGTATACCATATTAATATAACCATACGGTTCAACCAATCAGATAATAGTATTTTATTCAATATTTTTTTGTTTTACGATGATGTCAATAATGGTTATTTTATATTATATTTTTCTGTGAGCAATATATTGACCAGAAGACTTAATATCATGATCTAAATTTTGGCACAAGATTTTATCAGCATGTTACTTTAAAAAGGTAATTTGTAGATTTATAAATAACATATCAGAAAAACTATCGAAAAATTACAAAAAGTACAGGTTAAAGTAGATAATGGTTATTTTCTCAAAAATCCGAAAATATTGGTTATAAACACTCAAGGTTAAAAAAATTTTTTTTTTATTAAAAACGTTTTAAACATATTAATTTGAGTCTCTATGTATTTATAAAATAATTTTACAAAATATGGTTGAAGTTTTTTTGGTAATCAAAATTCATTGAACTATATTATTATTACTAGCTAGGCTGTGGCCTGTAGTTTTTTGTGGTTTTTAGATCATTTTATCATTTATTATTAATTAATATTAATATTGAACTTAAAGTAGGTATTCTTAATTTTCAAATAAATGTCTTAAAATAATCTAAAAATAAAAACCATAATTTACTAATAAATTTAATATTATACTATTAGAAAATTAGGAAAATTGTATGAATATTAAAAAATATTAATGTTGAAAAAATTATTTGATCACTCATCATTTTTATTCATGCTTAATGATAACATATTTTCCATGTGATGCAAAATATTTTATAAAATATTCTAAATATATCAAAATTAAGTTCATTTAAGGCTAAAAATTTTTAATTCAATTGAAATATTTTGAATAAGAATTATTTACCAAAATAGTGCACAAATCCCGCAATCCCCACCTCTTAACAAACAGTCTAACAACAGCTGTGAACTAAGCGATTTTGACCCTAAAGATAGTAAAATATATAAAAGTTATATAAATTATTGGTTTTCAATACAATATTTTGACCTCCTCCCCAGAAAATACGCCACTGATTGTAACTTAACTCATTTACTGAAATTGAATTACTACAGTTTTGTTAAAAAGCAAGTAAAATCATACATGGGAATAAAATATTGTTTCTAAAATATTGATATATTAATATTTGTGAACAGACATTGATATTGCAAATAAAATATACGAAAAAATATATTTTAAATTATTACCTAGGTATCTAGCTATAATTGATTTGTGATACGGATATATTAATATATTTTGTACATACCTATAGATATTATAAAATGTATTTGGTTTATCGTTTAGTTAATAAGTTAATTTACATATAATTATTTTTATTAGATTTGATATTATGATTTTTTAATTGAATTCGTGTAAAAAATGTTGTAATTATTTTTTATGTGAATATTTTGTAGGCATATCACCATGAGTAATAATATCAAAAAAAATTATGTGGTTTATGTTTAATTGAAACGTGTTATAAAGAAAATTATTATCTTTAGTCTACGTTCGATTTTTGGGAGAAGCTGGGTCTGAATACATTTTACAATTTTATTATTTACACGTTCCTTACTAGTATACTTACTAGTACCTACCTACTCGTCATAAATTATATAACTATATACGAGTATTACTTATACAACATTGATTATGAACCTTAAAATAACCTTAATAATATTAATATATATTGGTTATTCTATGGCCTTTGACCTTTTATATTATGTTACCAGCAATGTTGATAATTCAGGAAATGTAGATAACACATCATAGATAATAACATTGATTATATATTATATAATATATAATCAATGATAATAACTATAATGACTGGAAACTTTAAAGATTGAAATTTGATAGTTATTATAACATTGGCGTAGTATATTAAAATTGTTTTATAATTTGCATGGTTATTGATCATAATTCATAGCTGTAACTCTCAAAATTAATATTAACTTTTCTCAAATTGTGAGATATGGTTGAAATTATCAATTAAGTATAGATAACGCCTTGTAATTTATGTTAATGCCCAATTCTGTGAGGCATTGTCGTTATTGTCTATAGGTATATAATTGACAATGCTTGATTATCAATATTGCCGGTAACATATACATATTTATATATTACACTCATATCTCTATTCAGTAGGTACCTATAACTTCACATCCACAGCTATACATAAATTGGTTAAAATTTACAAATAAAAAGTAGAACTATAAAATATTCTTCTACCACATAGGTAATTACTGTAATTTTAAAACGCTAAATACACTATAATATATAGTTCATATAGTAAATACATTTAATTAACACTCATTTGCCCGCATCTTTAGTGACCCACTTTTTACATATTATTAATATTCGTAGCAATTTAGTCAAGGGTACCTCTACGAGAATAAAAATAAATAAATAATTATTTATATCGTAAGAAGAAAAAACCTATACTTAATTGTTTTCAAAAAATTGCAAGTATAGGTACCTTACAATAGGTATCGTATGTAAATGTTAAAATGTATGTCGCATGAAAATTCATAATGATATTATATTGTTGGATATTGGACACTCGTCAGCTCGCTTCACTCTTTGATTTTTTTTTTTTTTTATTGTAGGTAGGTAGTAGGTACTGTATAATATGAAATTTCAAATTAATTATGACGCATTGAATATAGCTGTTTAATAAATATTATTTATAATTGCTGCGAATTGAAAATGTAATAAAAAAAAAGGAATAATCCACTATAGTTGTCTGTATTAGGTACATTTTTTAAATTCTATTCTAAAAATAGTCTAAAAATTATTTTAAATTTTAGAAAATATTTTAAAAAGTCATCACATTCTATATATACTCTTACTTAAAATAAATAACCGGTGACAATATTTGGACTATATGATATTAGGTTATTATATATTTATATATAATATCTTGTCGTATACGGCAATATATTTTGTATACAGTTATAAATTAACTATTACAGTACCTATAGACAATAGTATTAGGTGTATGTACAGGGCCGTTTCGATAGGGGGGGGGGTCTTGGGAGGGCGAGACGCTCCCTCCAACAAAACACCAGTCGGTAATTTAAAAGTTTCAGTCGGAAAAAGCAGAAAGTTGATAATCTTTTTTTTTTTTTTGCTTATTTACGTTTCAAAGATGTATTTTGTCTATATTCGGGACACACACGCCCTCCTCCCCCCACATAAATAGTTACTTCGGGACTGCGCTGTGTACCTATATTACCTATATGTAATACATATTGGTGATGTCAATTATTCGGATTTACGGATAACCGGATAAACCTAGGTATCCATAACCGCTTATCTAAAATCCAAATTGTCCGGGTATAATCCGAATAATTTTATTATTGGATAAAGACTTTATTTAATTCGACGGATTAAATTATATAGAATTTTGATGAGTATATAGGTACTGAAATATTTCGTGTTTTTGCGTAATTTTTGGGCAGTTTTCTTACGTGTATAAAATCAATTAGAATAATCTAAAAATAATTAAATGTACCAAATTATTTTCGGGAAATGCAGGGTTATAAAATAAATTAAATGAGTTGGATGGTTAACAACAAATATTTGACTTATTCGGATTATTTGGATTATCCGGATTACCCGAATACAATTTATTTCAATATCCGGTTTTGGATATCCGGATTATTCGAAATTTGGATATATCTGAAATCACTAATACCTATATGTACAATATAATATAATGTGTAAATGTGTAATATACTCAATATGATATAGATAAAATAATATATACAATATTATACGCTTATAGATAAGGGTAACTTAAAAAATGTAATATAAAAAATCTTTCTCCTACCACTGATAGTTATTCTTTAAGAACTAAAAATAACTTTTCAAAAAAATCTAAAAAATAAAAACATTTTTGATTCGTTTCACTTAATTTTAATTTTAATGGGATGTCTGCAGCGAATCTATATAAGATATAATAATCTATAGAAATAAATATCTGGGGATAAAATAACCTGCACAGAAAATATCCGAAGGGAAATAATTGATGGAAAAATGTTTTTAAAAAAACAACCTATAAGTATCTTATAGGTACATCTTAAAATGTATTATTTAATACCTAATTATGCATTATAATTATTATATTTATATATGTCACCTGATGTGTTTATAATGATTATTATTTTTATTTCAATAATAATTTCATTGTAGGGTACTTATAAATTATAATATATTAAATCATTTTTTTTTAATTTTTATAAAAATAGTTTAAATATTTTATAAATGTGTGTTATTTATTTTGTAAATTTGATATTAGAATTTATTTTTTATTGGTATTTTAAATACCTACACTTGTAGTTTTATAAGGTGATTATAAAAAAATATAATCATAAGCGCAACTAGGGAGGCTTTGGAGTCTTAGCCCCCAAAAAATAAAATTGTTTTTTTATAATTATTAAAATAAGTAGGTATTTTGGGGAAGTAATTCAACGATGTAAAGACGCCACTGAATATAATTATGATGATGCATTATTGACAAATATTCTTAGATTTAGCTTTGGTGCAAAGGTCAAGATTATTGCACGCATATTTGTGGATAACGTTATTATATGCCATAACAAAATCACTGCAGGTATTTATCTAAATTTTAAAAATGCTTAAATTTTGTTGAAGAAAAAAAATAAATGTTTACAAATTTACAAATTTGAGAATTAAAGAAACTACAGTATTTATCTGCTGCAAGAGTTTTATTTGGAATTCAGTCACCTTGGGGCTAATATTATTTGACGCTCCCCCCCCCCCTAAAAAAAAGAACATTTCATTTTGTTTATCAATTTTTCAAAATAACCTTATTGAATAATTTAAAAATAGTCTTGTGTTAATATCATTTTTAACTGCAGTTGTGAAATCACAATATTTGTTAAAAACCATATTTACCTAGGCATTTTTCATTTTTATCAATATTGTATTAAGATGAAATAAAAAATAAATTATAAAGAACAAAATTATCTAGCGATTGATGTAGCAAATTTGTGATGTATTCATTTTTACACGTTTTATGAGCTGTTGAAAAATAAAAAATTTATATTTTAACAGCTCATAAAGAGTATAAAAATGTATATATTATTGGCTACATTAGTCACTAGATAAAATTGTTACCTAGAATTTGTTTTTTATTTCGTATTTCTAACATGTTTGTAATTTGATAAAAATGGAAAATGCTAATGCAAGTTTTTCATTGAAAAATTGTTGGTGTGACACACGTTCAAAACACGACGGTAAACACTCCCATAGGTACTTCTAATAGTACATGGCCCATAGATACCTATATTGTATAATTATCGTATAGGTTAACGATTCTGGTACCAATAGAAAGATGAGAACTTAAGCTATGATTATACGCCAGTTTTTTTTAATTTTTTTGGAAATTGTAGTTTATATATACAATTTTGAAAATGAGATCATTTTATATTTTTCAACCGTTTATAAGACATGGTAGAATTAATTAATCTCAAAACGTTGGTATATAATCATAGTTTATGTTCTCATCTTTCTATAATTTGTACCAAAATGTTAACCTACGATAATTATACAATGTGTACTATTGGGACTGCGAAAACACTTTTTATGTTTTATTAATAAATGTTGTGATTACATAACAATAAAAGTGATACCAACACGGGAATGTTTTTAAACTACGTCTTGTAGAATATATTAAAACATTCTTTATTGTTAGATTTTTATTTTTCTTAAATTTCATAAAAAAAATTTTTAATAAAGCCCCTTAAAAACAGATGAATGGCAATATGGCAACTTCTTAAGAAAAATATAATTTTTGAATTTTGTAAACGTAATTATTGAACTATTTATTTTATTTAGTAAAGTGGTAGGTACACAACCAAAAAATAATTTATAATAATGTAGTTGCACGATGTTGGTGTTATAGTTATTTATATTTTATTATATTAAAATTGGTATACAGTATCTAGTAGGTATATAGGTATTATAATATAATTGTTTATAAAAATAAAAGATTATTAATTAATTAGGACTTATACGAGTACTATATACGAGTATAAAAATATTTCTAAATATTTTACCATTTTAATAACATTTCACAATATAGTATAGATGCTATCGGTTGGATTTTCATTCAATTCAATATGCAAATGTAATACTAACAAAAAGTGCCTTATAAACATGTTTTTTTTTAATTTATACCTATATTTTGTAAAGTAAGGGGCCGAAATTTTAAAAAGTTCTTTCAAATATGCATGTTATAATCTACACAAATATATAATACTTATTACCATAGGCAGGGAGAAAACTGCAATTTCCCATACTTTTTAAACACACTACAATATTATATAGTTTATATATAAACATTAAACAATTTAAACAATGTATTGTAATATATAAATATGAACACTATATACTCGTATACGATTAAAATTTCATTTTGGATTACCCAAGTATTGCAAAAATTTATTCATACTCGTAATCTAGTAATTCATGTAGATACTCGTTGTTTTTGGAAAATTTTTAAGAGGATGCTATAATGCGTTTTAACGGAATTAAAAACATTTTCGTTTTTTAAGTATAATTTCTCTCCTAGTCCTAGTTATCGTAGATTCAAAATTATAATAAATATATTAAATATGATAGAATAGAATATTTACTATGGACGAATATAGAGTATTTTTTGGTAAAATAATTGTTTAAATTTGAAAATTTTACGTTTGTCAATCACAAATGTTAGATATACTTATCGAACAAAAAACTCTATGCTCGATCGTAGTTTGAATTCTCATGTTTTATTTAGTGTGATTATTTCTCTATTATGATAATTTTATATATCGAACTGTGATTAGAAAGTCACAAGTATTTTTTGAACAAATGTCGTAATTACACAACAATAAAAAGTGGTACAGATATGAAACAATTTCTAGATTACTTTACATTTTTTTAATTGTTATTATTGTAACAATATATTATTGTCATTATTCAAAAAACTTTTTAAAAATTGCCTTTACAGAACCCCTTAAAAATGGATGGTATAGCGTCCTCTTAATATAAAATTAATGGAAAAATTACCCATATTTTCCCACTGGTTATTTTTCCCCGGATATTTTTTTTTTAAAAAGTAACTTGCTGAGCCATATGCATATATTTTTATTTAACTATTTATAATTTATCAGACAATAGTTTAAAAATAATTTTATATTTTATCCATCCATTATTACATTCTTAATTCTATTATAGATAATAAAAAAAACTATATAAATTTAAAATAATAATAGATCAACTATATTTAACTGTATAAGCATTAATTTTAGAATTATATATATATATGTATATTTTTACTAATTAGATACTACTGTTTCATAAATACTTGTTCGAATGTAATTTCCCAACTATATATTATATAATGATATAATAATATAAATAATGACTGAAACTGTAATTTTATTCGCATATTGTAACATTTATTACTTCTTTTAAGGCACCTTAAGGATTATCTAACTATTTAGCACTTATACACTTATACATATACATCAAACGACTTAAATAAATTAGTATACCTATTATTACAATAAATATAACGGGTAATATCACAAGTAGAAATTAAAAAAACATTATAAATTGATCACATTAAAATTTTTTTCTATAAAAAAAAAAAAACACTTGATTTAAATTCCTTTATATTCCTTACATATTGCGTAGACATTTCTGTGGTACGATGACTGATGGTAGAAGTTGATGATATTTATGGTTCATCAAAACACAAAATTCACATATAGGTACAGATAGCGATAGCAACTCGTATATAATCTATTTGGTAGGTACCTACCTAATATGAATATTAAATTTTAATTTATCTTGTCGTCGTAGAAATAGAATTTTAAATTCGACTTTTTAAATCGTATTTTTATTAATCTATATTTAAAAATATTTTACATGATTGCCTTTGTTCGTCACCACATATAGAACAATTATTTCTGTATTTGATAAATATACCTTGAATAAAAAGACTAAATATTTCTTATTTTATATATATTTATATACCTAATACAAATTAATGTAATTGATTTTGTTAATAGTTAAAAAAAAATTTATAATTTATATATTCTCTTTTCTTATATCATTTGTACGTTATCAGTATACAACTTTTTAATTATTATCTTTATTATTAGATATTAAATTATTCTTATTTATTAATTTATATTTTATATAGGTATTATAAATAATTTCATTGATTAAAATTTATGTTTAGTTTTAAAACAAGATAATATAGGTAACAAATAATAATTATTATCTAATCTGATTTATATTATATAAAGCATATTAGTATTTTGTATTAATAATATAATATTTTAATTATTCAAGATTACAACACAAGAAATAATACAATAATAATTAATAAGCAATTACTATAAAATTAATAATGTGAAATTATCTAATGAACAATGTTATGAAAATTTAATCTAATTAATATGTCGGTAGTGCGTTCTGGAAGAAGCACTATAAATTATAATATAATTGAATAGGTACTAATAATGTTCAACAGACAAAGATATTAAATACTTATCTATTACTTAGTCTAATTAATATAATAATATAAATTATAATTAAGTATTATGGCATACAAATTAAAACGTATAGGTATAGGTATAGGTTTTTCGAACTAATAAATACACTAGATATTACTTACTGTATTAAGAGGCCGCAACACCTACGATTTTTAATGGGTTCTGTATAGGCAATTTTTAAGAAATATTATGAAAAATAAAAATCTAACAATTTAGAAATATTTATACGTCTGTCAAGTTGGCACCGGCACATTATGCTAGAACCTTAAAAATAGTATTAAAAAATTGCTAGGGATTTGCTAGATTTTGCTAGGCTATTTTTAGATTTTGCTAAAGTCTCAATTCCGTGTAAATCAAAAAACAAATTTGCCGGTGCCAACTTAACACAGCACCGGCACATTGTCCCAATGACTCCAAATAGGTGTCAAAATTTTGATGCGAATTTGCTAGATTTTGCTAGGTCATTTTTGGAATTTGCTACCCCTTGATTTTTCCGGAAATCCAAAATAAGGAAAATAGACTGGCACCGGCACATTGTTCGAATGACTCCAAATCGGTGTCAAAATTTTGGTACCAATTTGCTAGATTTTGCTAGGTCATTTTTGGAATTTGCTACCCCTTGGTTTTTCCGGAAATCCAAAATAAGGAAAATGGACTGGCACCGGCACATTGTCCGAATGACTCTGAAAAAGTATTATTATTTCTTATATTCATAGATAATATTATCATTCACCTGCATCAGAGGAACTTTGAATAACTGAAATTACATATTATTACGTATCATAGAATAATAAGACTATCTATAATCTAAATCATTTTACTTGAGAATGTAAAAAAAAATAAAATGTAAATTACACTAATAGTGCACTAGATCAATTGACGGATTTACCGTTATCCATAACATTGTACACTATTTATAAATATAATATTTTACACAAAATGATAAAAAAGAAATGTCAAAATAGTAAAAATATTATTATAGTTTTATTCAACTAAAAAATGCTTGTGCTTGTGCGCAGTTAGTATCAACTAACAAATTTTCGTAGCGAAATAGTACTTTCGTAATTTACATAGTGATGAGGCGCCTAAAAAAGTTATGAGAGTTGTAATTAGTAATGTCACACATTTTACCAAATACATAATTTTTAAATCTATAATTTGTACTATTTTTAAAACTGACTTACCCCTTCCTCCAAAATGTTCGCCACTGGGCCCTTTGCCCCTTTTCCTCCACTTCGTGTATCCAATACTATCCATGCCTGTTCTTTCCTGCAATATGTTAACGCAAATAACAACGTCTCAACAATAAATATAACCATATACGATGAGAAAACTAAATTAGGTCGAAAATCTTAGCTCCCTCCTACTTACGTCAACGGTTTTATGGAATAATTTCTCAATATGAAAATTAAGGCATTAGATATTTTTAATAGAATAGCCTATAAAATTTGAGCGAACAACACAGTATTTTATTTTGTACTTAAACAGACAAAATTTTTTAAATTTTATTACTAATTAGATATAATAATAATAAGAAGCATAATAGATTTTATAAATTATAACGTATGTAGGAAGAGTTAAAACCTAGTCTGTACGAAAACTATATAAGCAAATGGCGCAATAACTATTTTTGCAAAAATAATAGTGTCTATGTGTAGTTCCAAATGGAATATCCAATGCCTATATACAGTGCTCGAACTGGAAAAATTAAGAAAGACGAGGTACTCTCGGGCTTTCAATATAAATGAACGTTCGCTCAAACTATGTACTTGTATACTATAAAAAAAAATATTTAATAAAGGTGCTCTCAAAATATTACAATAAAATAGTCGAAGCTCCGTCCCCCTGCACACCCGCTCCCAATTCGAACATTGCCTACATAGGATTCTGGCAGATTTCCAACATAACCGGTTTCTACTGTAGATATACGTGGTTCATCTTGGGACTCGACCCTCGCGGGCTGTAGGTTGTCAATCAATTCGTCCTGCAGGTTTCTTTTTTGACTGAATGTTATATGCTGTTACATATTTTTTATATTCTACTCATATGACGACATTAATATTGTCCAAGTCCATCTCGCCAACGGTGAAGACGCATTTATTAGGGGGTAAATGTTTATGTCATTGTTTGTTATTGTGTGGTAAAGGGTTTTTTTTTTATACAAATAGCCAGTCTCTCACGGTCAACGAATACGTCATTATTTATTTATTTGTAAACAACATTTTACTCAATAACACAAAATTGATATGTATACAGTTTTATTTATATGGTGTAAAATGTCGTTTTTAAATAAATAAATAATAATGACTCACTCGTTGACCATGAGACATAGGTACCGATTATTTAAAAAAAAAACCTTTACAATAATAAAGTTAAAATCTACCCTATCTAACATAATTGATATAATATTATGTAGATTAGTACGTAGATAATTTATATCGAACATGCAGTGAAACTCTATACATATTACAAACACACTGTACACATATTGTACATAATATTAACCTATATATTATTATTATTGTGAGATGGCGGAATCTTATTTCGTAAAATGGGCATTTCACTTGTCGGGTATACAGTGGGGTTGAAAGCACTTTGCTAATCGGATAAAAACAGGAACTGGAACCTCACCAAAATATTGGTTCGGATCGGGTTCTTGGGAAACCAAAAATTCGATTTTCGTGCCGATTCCTGTTTTTTAAATTTTCCATTGAATTCCGGAACTGATTTTATTAATTATTGAAAAAAAAGAAATGATAATGATAATAATCTTATCAAAAAAGACACTTGAAAAAGGTCACTGTTTAAGTAACAGATAAACGTTGGAAGTTAGTGTTGTACTTTAGTATACCTACTATTTAATACTTTACAATTTTTCAATATTAAAGATAAAATTAAGATTAGAGTACATATTAATTACCTAACGTTTATTAACAAAGGTCCACAGAAAAAATGTTGAATTAACTTCGATAGCACGTTATAAAATCTACTCCCTGCGCAAACCTCGGTACCTATGTAATATGTAGATAATGAAGATAGCAATTTTATAAAACATTATTTGAATATATAATGGTGTAGGTACTTTTCTCGTAAAATAAAATATAAATAATTATTAGTAATCACAACACATTATGTATAAATAATTAGTTATTTGATATTATATTTGATTTGATTTTAATATGGTATTTTTGAGTTTCTAAAACCTTAAAATATTGGCCATCTTATATATTCAATAATATAAGTTTCTCACATTGCATTTACGTACATTTACGTATTACATTTTCCTAAAATATTATTAATTCTAATTAAAATAATACTAAATTTAGAATAAAAAAAATAATCTAATTTATCTTATTATCCTATAACTGATCACGGGTTCGTTCAAAATTAAATTATTAATTAATAAAAAATTCATTAAAAAATAAACTCGTTATAGTTAATGCGATTGGAACTCCCATATGAGAACAGAATTCTATACTTCTATAGGTAGTAGGTTCAAAAAAGAATCTATAGAATTACTCAAACCAAAACTTCTAATCAACGCGTTCTTATTTGGTCAATTTTAAAAATAAGCCATAAGGAACTTCAAAGTCAAAATTATTTTTAAAAAAAATAAGTAATTCATATCATTAAAATATGCGGTAAAAAATTAAAAATCATAGAAAAAATCAATTGTAAATGTGACAATATTCCAAATTTGAATTTTTATTATTAAAATCCATCACGTGTACAAAGTATATAGGTATCACCGTTCTCACCAATATGGCAGCATATGCTTCAAAGATCAGATGTAGATATAATAGATCTCAATCAAGTATACACTTGTTTTTTAAGGAACTCTATATAACCAATTAAAACAAAAAAACCAAGAAATATAAAATCTAAAATTTTAAAAGTTGTTAATAATATTAGTCCTTTGTCAGTTTCACATTTCATTGTTATCTATGTTAATATTTTTGTAAAAAAAAACATATTTATGAAAAACTGTTATAATAGGTTCATAAAGTGATTTTAAAATAACACCTATCAATATATCAAAAATCAATAGAAGATAACATTTTGAAGTGGATCTCACTTCAGTTTTTAATTAATTAATTTAAAAAAAATTATTGTAGTTTTAAAGTTTTTTTAAGCTTTAATAACTGGTTTTTTAATAAGTAAATTAAAAAACCTAAATAAGATTCATTCCAAAAATGTTTCCTCTATCGATTTTATAATTAGCATTTTAACTCCAAGATTTAAGAATCCGTATTAATAGTTTTGTGTAAACATATTTTACCACTGAAAATCATCGGTGTATAGCGTCCTCGTTTTTTAAACAAATATCGTGATTACATAATAATAAAAAGTAAAATGGATATGGCAAAAAATTTCAATCACTTTTAAAATGTATTTATACTTTTAAATTGTTAGATTTTTATAAATTGCCTATACTGAACCATATAAAACGAGTGTGCCGCGTCATATTAATCTGACGTCGTACATAATTCCATCACATATATTATATATAACTATTTATACAAATATTATCAAAGTCATTATTTCTTATAATAATCTAAACTTAAAATAGAAATAAATATTACATTATTTTTAACTTTAACTTATGATTTATATTCGTTCTATTAAAAAAAAAAATTTTAATGCTTGAATCATATTTTTCTAGGTATAATGACATTGATTGTATTTAATATATCATGTACCTGTAACGAATGGTAATAATAATAAATAATAATATAACTCTATAAATTATTATAATATAATATATAATATATTTATCAAATATACAAAGGTAGTATACCTAATAATATTGACAATGTAAATATTAAATACTGCTTTATTTTAAATTTTTATGACGATAAAATCAATTTCCAAATACTTTTTTATGGTAAGTAACTAATTATAAAATTTAAATATATTTAAAATTAAATATTAATTCATTCAAAAATGTAATACTAAAATAAAAATAAATATACATACCTATATTATATATTATAATATAAAAAATTCATAAAAATATTATATATACCTATATTTTATTTTTATTTTTATAATAAGAGTAGATATTAAATTTTTAAAATTGATTAATATTTAATTTTAAATATATTTATAATTAGTTACCAATATCATAGAAAAAAAAATTCACTTATATAGGTATATTATTATTTTTTATAATATATATTTATTTAAACTAATTATAATAATCATAATTATATTAAAATATTATTGTATATAGTTATAAAAGTAAAGGCGTTATTCATCTGATTAGTGATTACTAACGGTGGACTAAAAATTGGACTTACGCACAAGACTGCGGTTTTAGAGATCAGTGTGTTAATGTGCTCTCAATAAAATATCACACCTAAAAAAGTCGACGAACAAAAAAAAAAAAATGGTTATTCAATAATTTTAACTATTTAATATAGTTACGCACAATAATAGTTTGTATTGAACGACTTTTAGATTTTGGGCGAAGCAAGGAATGTATTAGTTTTAGAATTTCGTGTTTTTACTAGAAGGAATATTCCAAAAGTTTGATAATTACCTATTCATTTTCTAGCACTAAATTACATCTAATTGGATTTCCCTTTAACAGGGATTTTTTTTGATTTCCTTAATAGCATTAATAGCAGTTCATTAATATTATAGGAGAATAAATACTCAAGAGTTACATAAAAACTGTGAAAACTTTTCTTTAGTTAAAATCGATTATCATTATTTTCTCGTAACTCCTAAAATATGACCATAGAGACTTGAAATTTACACCAAATATATGTATACTTGGAATATAATAATTCCACATTTTAAGCTATTTATAAAATTTATAGATTTCTAGATTTTTAAATCATTAAAAAGGTAATTGTAGGTTTTCAAAACTGACAATTTAATATGAGGTTAGTTGTACGTTACTTCTAATACTATATTCAAAGTTAATTCTTGTACTGCATTGTTATAAATATAGAAGTATAATAGGTATACTGAATATATATTAATTGGCAGTAATAATTATATAGATTACATCAAGTTCATCAATCGTTTTATTGAAAGAAATAATTTATTAAATGTACCCTATCCGGTAATCAAAGTGTTTGTATCCCTTTTTCTAACTGTCTATTTTTTGACTCATTAATTCTTTTTAGAGTCAATCATCTCAATTTTGCATCCCTAGACTTCTTTATATTCACATTATACCATAAAATACACTAATTACATTAATTTTACTGGTGGGTCATAAAACTTATGGGCAAATTGTCAGCTGAGCACCAAAAATAACTGCACGTATAACGTACCTATATACGCTACAATATTTCTATATTCTAAATATAGTTAAATAACATATTTTTATAAGCTTTAACTAAGAATAATAAATTAATCATATCTATTAACTATAATCCATATATTATATAGTACCCAAATTATAGCGATTGCTATAAAAATATAGGTAGGTAATCAATGAAGTTATACAAATATAGTTGTAAGTCGTAACTCATAGTATTTATTAATAAATACTATCTACCTATACCTACACCTAATCCTTTATCATTGAAAATTCATAAATCATAAACATAATAATATTTTAAATGAGTCTGATAAAAATAATAGAAGTCTGATAAAACTTTAAATAATAAAACATTAGAACGGTAGTGGGTTTAAGGAGGGAGCTTGTGAAGGAGATAATCAATTACAATTACATAGGTAACTATAATCAAATTAAATTTTAAATTGCCATAATTAAGCAAATATACTTTAAGAGATGATTTGAGCACTAGTTTAAAAAAATCAAAAGTCAAATATATAGATTATCATTTGAAGTTATATGTCTATGAAAATAAAAATAGTATTAAGGGGCCCAGTCCGGCTACTTATTAAAGGACATAATAAAAACAATATAATTCACATATTGTGTCGGCGGCTATATATAATTTATACATATATTTCATACAATTCTCATCACTAAAATGACCTCACGGGAAACGTGATAGCACATTGTAGAAATTACGTATTTTAATAATTTTTTTCTGTTTGAAAGAGGAGAAAAATTTTTGGGTTTTTTTAACTTATATTGTAATTTTAAATATATTTTTAGCAGCACAATACTATAAAAATTAAGACAATAATGATAGATTTTTAAACGATAATTATAGACGATAGAAAACATATTTTATAATTAATCTAATAGTTAAGGGGTTTTAATTTTTAAATTTTTAGTGCATTTAGAAGGCCAATTATATAGCCCAAGCATTGCAGATTAAAAGTAAGCAATGAATTATAAAATTTAAAAAAAATGTAATTTCAAATTAAAAAATTGTTATACTTATTTTAAATTTGAATGCGTTTTTCTCCAATCCATGTTTTTCAAGACGGACGACAAACTAGTGCCTTAGATTTTCAAGTAATAAATTCTAAATTTTAATAACTGTAGCAGTGTAGCTATATAATGACTTTTCTAATAAAGTAAGTATGATTTTTTTTTTGATTAATTGAAGTTTATCGATTTTATGGCAAATTTTTTACAGATTTGTTCATAAAAAAAACTTTTTTCTTCAAATTGACACCATTATTATAAAAATTAATATTTTTGAAAAATCCTACGTATTTCACTAGATTTTGGCATCTTTTTTAAAAATCTTTTTCGTTGTTTGTTCTACATTGAAAACTACGATCTGCAAATAGTTATATAGGTCATTAAAAAAAAAAAAGTTTCCTTTCATCAACTATTCAACCGTCATTTTATTTTAAATAAATTAAAAAGAAAAAAATTTGTACTTAAAGATTTATATTGATATGTATGAAAAACAAAATTAAAATATATTAATTCTTCTTAAATAAATTGGATAAAATTACCCTTGGTTTCGTGTATACAAGGTAGTATTACTCATTAAATGCAACCTGTAGTAGTTATGTCTCCTTTAAGGGGATGTAGTACCTGACTCAGTTGTCTTTGTCTGACACACATATAACATTTTAAAATCGGGGTTTGTATTTCCAATTTCGTGAACAATTGGTTTTAGGATATGATAACCTATATTATCATAATAAATAAAGAAAACATAATCTATGACATGTAGGAAGTATATTTTCAATAAATGAAATTTAAAGAAAAATATTCACAATTTAATTATCACGTTATTCATACACCTGTAAAAACTTAAAATTAAATAAAAAAAAATAATTCCTACATGCGTCAAAGATTATGTTCATCATAATTTAAAATTAACCAATTTTTCACGGAATTGAAAATACAAAACCCAATTTTACTATGTTACACGTGTATCAGACAAAGATAACTGAATTAGGTATTATGTCCCCATAAGTAAATAAAAAATTTTAATCGGTTAATTTGACAATCCATAATTGTATTATTTCCCGAATTTTACATATAACATAGTACCGGCACTGGGCCCCTTAATAATTTTATGTCTATACAGTTGTGGTTCGTCCAATTGAAGCTTTTGAAAATTTTACCGTTAAATACGTATTACAAGCACGTAATCAAAAGTCAAAACATTATACCCTGCTAAAAGCTGTTAAGACACTGGTGCAGGTGAAAGTTGATTCATTGCAATCCTTAAGTTATTTCGATCATGTAGAGGTATATTATTATTTTATAGTTGAAAGTAAAGACAAAAAACATTTCTGAACAAATTGTAATAGTTTAATACATCTGTAAATATGTAAGTAGTATATTACCTAATACCTATATAATATAATATACAGTGGCAGTACCAAGTATGGGTTGGGGCGGGCAAATGCACGTTTGAAAATCCCTTGTCCATTCGTTTACCCACTCTAAAATTATTCATACCATACATATAAATTACTTTTTTTCAATAATTATTAATTTTATTAAAATATGGATATTATAATAATATATACCTAAATAACAAATGAATAAATATTATTTACGACCAGAAAATGAAAAATAAAATTATTACTTATAATTATTTATAAAAATAATTGTTTCCGTCTAACCAAGTGAAAATATAGGAAATTTACGTTCGGTATTCTTATTAGAACTTCGTCATTTCTAATATTAAAGTAAATTGACCTATTATCAAATGTATATACGAGATCATTATAAAGATATATTTTGTAAAGAGATACACCTATTTTTAAATTCCAATAATTCAAATAGATATATATTTCTCTTTAAAATTTAAATATCGGAATTTCGGAATACAATAATAATGAAAGATATGAATGAATATTATCTCGTACAATAAGGTACTTGTAAGTTGTATATTATGGCGCCGTAAAATCAATCTAAAAGCTAGATGAACTGTAAGACTTTGAAGTGTTAGATTTAAATTCTGAACATAATTCAATGTCAATATGTCAAAAATGTCGATGTCAATTTCCTAGTTTTTTATTGCTTGTCATCATTAACGTTGTTAATCGGACATATTATATAACGCGCATCATCTGAATTTCTTAAATTTAAAATTACAAAAAAATAAAAAACTCGTCAGTCCGTACTTTGTTTGGTGCAGTAAGAGATTTTCAAAATACTAAATCTCTGTTTCTAAATCAAATTGAAAAATCTAATCTTTCCCGTTTTGAATGTAGTACTATAGGTACTTTAAAAACAGAAAATTGTGGTGTATTTCCAAAACAACGGTACATCAAAATTATAAACACACTTATTAGTTATTATTGAATTTGAAAATCTTTTTAAAGACATTCGACCAAATGAAAAACTTATAAATCTAATTGAAAATTCATTTAATATAAATCTCGAAATTGTTGAAACTTCTCTACAATTAGAAATCATCGAACTTCAAACTAATAATTCTTTAAAAACGAAATTTAATAATTATTCAAGTTCTAAAAAACTTGTTGAGTTTTATTCAAATCTATCTAAAGAAGATTTTTCAAATGTTCGTCAGTTTTCAGCCAAGTAGTCCTGTATTTGGTTCAACATATATTTGTGAGCGACTATTTTCAACTATGAAAACCAATAAAAGTACAACTCTGTCTCGCATTACAAATGACCATTTTCATTGCGATTTCTACCAAATTATAACCTAATATTGATGTTCGCTGTCAACAGAAACAAGCTCATAATTCACATTAAACAATTGAATATATTTGAAAATATATTTTGTAAATGTAAACAGATATTTTGCATACGATATATATATTTTTTATTTGTAAGAGACGAGTACTAAATCATGCCTTTGAAATGGGTAAAATAAAAATGTCGATTTAATGAGTTGTGTTATTTTGGTGTTGAGTGTAATATCAATAAATGACAGATAAGAACCGGGGTGTAGCGGATGATGTAATTACTGCGCAGATCTTCTAAAATACCTATACCTATGTTCTTGTGCCTATCTTGTTGGACTACCTTTTCCTATTAGAGGAAATATTATTGTTGGGGCTCGTGAATTCTACTACAAGTACCTATAAAATTATCCACGAAGAACATAATTGTTCTTATAAGAGAAACCTATCCTATTATATAAATAAAAATGCAGGCCATAGCCATTTTCCTCCAAATAAAGGTCTATTCCGTTTTCCTCTACTGACCATAAATGTGACGGTGACGACACGTAAAAATAATAACTACAGCCTTCGTAGACATCTTGTATATTTTCACGCACTGAAAGTGCACGTGTATTAGACACCAGAAGACTAACTGTCGATGGGCCTTTGGGAGAGCGTTTTATGCTATTCTTTGTGTTGTCGTCACTATATCGTATCTTGGTTTTTATTGACAACGACAATATGATAATAGTTATTTAATTAAAAAATATGTTATATTGTGGCCACAGATTATTCAAATTGTAAATAGTACTGTAATGATCATATCGTGACATTTTGTACTTATAGACCTTGAATTATACATTAGTGATTAATAATTACAATAATATATTAGTTGACTATAAAAACGTTCATTAAGGTTAATAATTGTGTATAAATATTAAATGATGTATATATAATATATGGATATCATTACATGAGTTACTTGTAGAATTATTTATATAAAAATAAAAAACCAATTTCTACAAGATAATTTGTTTTTTATTTTAACAAATACATATTTCGAAAACAATATTTTCAACTTCAATGTAAAACAACTAAAAAAAAAAAATATGTCAAATTCGTGACCCACTGTGAAAACATTTTTCTCTCTATGGCCCGCGGTGAAAAAATTTTAGCCGCCCCTGTGCTAGACGATGACAGCAAATGCGGTTGTAGCATCCTATTGAGGGACGCCCGTATTAATTGCCGTCACGTCTATCTACAAAGATAGATAACCAACTGAAAATATATGACATTTTCATTACGTCGTATTAAAATAATATTAAGAAAAAACTCAATAGTAGTCTAAATAACCATTATTAAAACAATGAATGCAATTGTGTAAAATGTATTCTTTAATATATTTAACTTCCTATATAGTTATGGCGGGTATATAGGCGGCATTCCGGTCGCATAGTTGCTCGTTTAAAATATGCGTCAGTATATTATAATATAGATATTCACGTTTTAATATTATATTGCGTTTCGTTTGAATGTTTTCCATATATTATTATTACATATATTTTATGTACACGCGACAACTTATAAACATAAAATATGAATTTCGTGTGTGTATACTACACATATTATACCTACTTGCACGGTGCGCATACCTCCTCACTGTAGAAATACGTGAGAAATGTACAATAATATATAAACCGAGAAAGTTTAAACGTGTATGTAAACTAGGTACCTACAACCATAGCATTCCGTGGTATTCAATGTTATTAAAAAAACGCCGCCGTAAACGTAAAGAACATATTTTTATATTATACTAGCTGAATAACCCGAAAAAAAATCGTGATTTTTCAACTCCTTTTGGGTGTAACTCGCTATATGGAAGTAATGTATTTTTAAGTGTAAATCACTCTAAATAACGTTTAAAATATTTACATTTTCAGTAAGAAGAGTTAAATCTAACATATTTTATTGTACCTTTACATTTTTTAAAATTCAACACCTTTTTTTTTTTACAAAAAAAATCATTACTTATAGTGTTCACCTATTATTATATAAAGAACCTCTGTGCAAAATTTCAAGTCTCTAGACCCAACGGTTTAGACTGTGCGTTGATACCTCAGTTTATCTTTTTATATACATTATAGCTGAATTCCTTTTGGGTGTTATCCATCGCGGCTTTGATTTATTATGAGTTAATGCAATACAAATTAATTTTTAAAATTTTCTCAAAGATAATGTCAGCAGTATAGAATACAAAAAAATTATAAATTATATTCGTTTAACGGAGATTTAAAAAAAATGTAAATACTAATATACTTATATTTATTACCTTATTGTAAATTATTTTAAATGAAAATAAATACTTTTTTTAAAAAATAAAATGTGTGGTTTTATTTTATACATTATATTATTTATTAAGTAACATTACAAAAAGGAAAATAATCTCTCTTTGAATAGTTTTCTTGATTGTTCGGGGTAATAATCTGGAAAGCTTATGGGAGATGGTGGTGGTGATGGTACATGGAGATCATAGAGTGACGGCACATCGTTTACGTCTGCGATCATTGACTCCATTGGGTTTGATTGGATGACTCACAAACATTGTACGACTATCATAATAATAAATTATTAATTAAATTAATATAAATAATAGTATATTTACTATAAAAATTAGTGTTATTTACCCCAATATATTCTTCCATTAACGAGGTCCACTTTTCAACCACTTGTTCTGTAGCAAAGGTTTTTAGTTGACTGATGTAATAATGTTCGCTTTTCAGTATATTTTCGATGAATTCATCATCACTAACGGTATTTTTGACGGTATCGGCTAATCTTTCCTTGGTAACAGAGTTCTTTGGAATATTATTACATTTTTTTCATATATGTTTCCATTTGTTCCACTTGTCGGAGTACTGTAGGACGAACTATATTAGATTTTCAGACTACCGCTTCGAATATGCTCCATTCTATATTTTGTAATGTCATTAGATTGTAACGGCGCAAACACCCCGAAACCACCAAAACGACCCTTTTCAGGGCCACCAAATTGCATTGCATGGAAGGAGGGATCTTGAGATCCTTTTACCGAGTTTCAGGGGGCTTTTTCCCCTATTTATCAGAGTTGGAGGTGTGGTTATGATGTGTATTCTGGGGTGTTATTTTAAGTTTATTTGGTAAGCTTTGCGAGAGGTCTGGGTCTGTGAATTTCTGGTGGTCCTGGTGTTTGTCCGATGTTTTTTAAATGTGGGTATTTGGATTCTTTTATTTTTTGCAGCATTTGGGAAGTGTGTTTGATGACAGTTTCTTTGATTGTTGGGGTCATTGTTTGATTTCTTGTAGACGAGTTACGGACGAACCATGGGGAGTTTATGACGGTACGCAGTGTTTTATTTTGTATGGTTTCTAGTTTTTGCCAGTTGTTATCGGAGATAAGTGCCTCCCATGCTGGTTCTGAGTAGGTGATTTTTGTTCTAACATAAATGTTGAAGATATTTATTTTTGTTTTAATTGAAAGGGGGTTTCGGGAATTCAAGACTGGGTATAAGGCTGCTCTAGTTCTTATGGCTTTTTTGGTTGTTTCGGTAATATGTTTGTTAAATTTTAGGTGGGTATCTAGGTATATGTCTAAGTATTTTACTGTTTTCTTCCATGGAATTATCTGGTCTTTTACTTTTAATTGGTTTGTGGGTTTCATTTTTTTTGCCGAATTTAATGGCTTCGGTTTTTTGTACATTTGGACTGAGTCTCCATTTATTGAGCCAGGGGAAGGTTGCGGTTATTTGCCTTTGGATTTGATTTACTGCGTGTTGGGTCCCTATGGTCGATGTGTAAAACATAGTTTCGTCCGCGAAAAGGCTTATATTTACTCCTGGAATGGTTTGTATGTCGTTGATGTATATTGCAAATAATAGAGAGGATAGGCATGACCCTTGAGGGACTCCTGCAGTGATGTTCCTTACTTGGGATTCAGAGCCGCTTTCTCTAACGTAATAAGTTCTGTCCGACAGGAATGAACGTATCATTTTAACGAATGGGTTTTGGAGTTTGATCTTTATAAGTTTGTGAATTAGTCCGTCATGCCTTATATCTTATCGAACGCTTTTTCGAAATCAAGGAACGCTGCCACTGTTCTTTTGCCGCGATTTGTCGTGCTAGTTAGATGATCTATTAGTTTTGTGAGCTGGTTGATGGTAGAGTGCTCGGCTCGGAAAGCAAATTGTTCGGAACGTATTTTATGGATGGTCGCTGCTTTTAGTCTGGTGAGTTAGGTGGATTCAAGGACTTTCGCTGTGGTATTTAGAAGAGAGATCGGTCGATAACTAGAAGGTAATTTATGGTTTTTGCCGGGTTTTGGGATCATAATTATTGCTGCTTTTTTAAAAATTTTGGGGAAATAGCTAATACTTACTAGCAATAACACAATAGGTATTATATTGTTAAATATATAACTTGTTAATAATTTTGCTATTTGGCGAAGGAGAAGGCAATAAATTCCCTATTATTATTAAATCATAGAATTTTTTATTTTAAAATAAGACATAGGGTACAAGCAAACACACAAGTATACCCACGACAACCTTACAATTTAGCCAAATACTAAATAGCCCTTTATACACCTTAGTTCTGTGTTAATAATATATAAGTAATATTAGTGATAAACTGATACACTAAGGCTGGGTATTAATGAGTTAAAAGTTATAACTAAGTTAAAAATTAACTTTATATTAAACGTCAGGTACTTTTAATTTTATAAGTTAGGTACTTATTAAACTTAAGTGTTAACTTCACGCTAACAATAAGCAAAATTATCTAAATTTTGTTAAATTTTGCTCCAAGAACAATGCAAATTTTCTTATTGAGGTGTATCTTATTAGTATAGGCAATTGCACTAGTGCATATGTAATCTTCTTCTCCTTCGCCTTCTCTCCCAACTATTTGGGGTCGGCCACCCTGGTCCTACACTTCCACTTCACTCTATCTCCCGCATCTTATTCACTTACTCCCACCTTTCTCATATCACTCGCCATTACATCCCCCCATCTCTTTTTCAGTCTTCCCCTCCCCCTTTTACCAACAACATGCATTTCCCTTACTAATCTTACTGCCTCAGTCTCTTCCCTCCTTAATACATGCCCGAGCCATCTTAATCTATTCTCTCTCATTTTGTCTACTATCGA
>JAIPRL010003084.1:22517-50768 GCA_025469235.1 Pemphigus obesinymphae | reverse complement strand
ATTTATCTGAGTATTATGAAAGAAATTCTGATAAATAATTTATCCAAAAACTTAATACATACTTTACAAGAAAATTAAAAATATACTATTTTACAGACCTTTACAAAAACAGATCAACCCTTCAGACATTTTGACTATAGTTGTAAAACAAAGTTGTTAATTTTATAATTTTATAAGGTTTACCCTCCAAAATTACGCTTAACGATCAAAATCCAATTTTAAAATTAGTCAAATTTGGAAGATCAATCGTTTAGAATTTTTTACTATAGCTGCAGAATAGGAAATATTAATCGTCTATTTATTAAATAAATATCGGGTCCGTAGATTTATTAATAAATAATATTATTCAAATATAAGCAAGGGGGCCAAAATTAGCCAAGGGCCCAGTCCACGATCGCGGACTAGCGGTCCGGGCCAGTCCGACCCTGCCTGCTACTATACTACTATACTTGACTAAACATATTGCACATCTGCATAGAATACACGTATGCAAATACAGTAGTATAATGAGTCTTTTTAGTATTTTAATGTGACATACTAGTTCAATATAAATAACTTACAAATAATATATAATTAATAATAGTATAATTCACTTGTAAGTACATCGATATCAATGCTTAAATCATTGTCAAAAATTTTCGGCGGTGGCGAATTCGCTCCGACGGAGCGGTTGTACGTTCAACGGAAGATGCCGTCATGATGCTAAAATTATTTTTCGGTTAATCGAACGGTAATTATCGTTCGTTTGTAATTATTAATTTATGTGCACAAAACAATTGTTATCGGACGATATTTTTGTCGTCCAAAATGTTCAAGTGCATCCGATAGTTTTCAACAGGGCACACATTTTTTTAGTGAATATTCACTGCGTATCCGGGCATCATTTCCGTATTAGCTATAATGGGTTCGGAGGTGGGGGATTTACTTTGAATACCGATGTTGAAAAATTATTTTACTTGGGTCAAGACCATTTTTGCTCATTATTGCTACCTTGGCTTATGCACGGTATTGATTTTTTGTGAATTAAAGATAATAATATTGAACCATTTCTTTTTTTTATCCATCGTATTTACACTCCAATTATTAATATGCAACAAATAAATAACTTTTTTATATTATAGAAAATCGGTAAGTATACATAAATTGTGTGGTTTATAATATTTCAATTTTTCAATCATATTAAAGCCATGATTATGTACAGGAAAAAGATATAGAAAATTTAAACATTTAAAACATTTCATAACAGATGGTGTTTAATCTATGCTTTGATAATTAATACAATTGAAAACGTTTTTTAACTACCCAAATGTTTGTTACAGTCATGTAGGATTTAAACTAAATAGTTAAATATACCTACCTCTATGAGCACAGCAAGGTTGGTGTATAGTGTGTCCAGCACTTTTTATGTACCTACCTAGATCGTACATAGAATAAATAGTTCCCGCGGTTAGGAAATATAAGTTAATATTACTTTTATGTTCAATGATATAAAACTGATATTGTTTTTAAAAGACAAAACTTGAAGTCATAAATTAATGAATAAATAATTGTTTGTCAGTATTTTACATATTTCCGTACGTATTATACCTATATATCAATATATTTCAGAAAACAAGAGGATACCCAATGAGTCGAATATTTTTTTTTTTTTGGAAATATCCAATTGGACACAGAAAATACCCTTAAAAAATGCCCTGGTTTTCAAGGCATCGTATACGGCATTTTATCGTGATCATGCGAACAGTTCTATTTATAACCATGTTCACTTCAAACATCATGCGGTAATATTTTCACACGAAAAATAAATCGTACGATGAAATATCGCTCGTGTGTACCGACCTTATTCGTGTACTGTATGTTCGAAATCGATTAAAAGTTTTGAAATACCATATGCGAATACATACTGGAGATAATCCGTATTCTTGCGATGTTTGCCGGAAGACATTTACTGGTAAGAGCACATTAAAGAAACACGAAAGAAATGGAAACCGGTGAAAAACCATACACGTGAAGTTCGTTTGAAGACATTTTCTCAAAGCAACACATCGATTAATATGTGAGTTCACACTGGAAAGAAGCCAAATTCCTGTGAAGATTGACTGAAGACTTTTTGACAAAACACATGACTTATGAGAAACTAAATGTGCACAGTACGAATAAATCTACTTACCTACATTTAACTCGAATATTTTGTAAAATATACGGTTCTCATATAATATTTTGGTTTATTCATTAAAAATATCATTGTGCTAGTCGAAACACCCAGGACGTTCCTATAAAAATTACGAAACATTTGTGAATTTTAGAGTCATGATCTATATAGGTTTAAATGAAGAGCTTGAACGAGATTAAACTATTAAATTCGTTTTTCCGGTGATCCCGAAAACGAAAAAAATCTTATGATACTATAGATCATTTTATCATAAGTTTTAAATGAGGTTTTGGAGACTTTTGAAGTAATCGAAGTGTCAGTTTATATAAGACTTTAGTTCTTTCTATATTGACGCGTTAGCTATTATGTTATGTGTTCAAATATTTTGATCGAAATAATAAAAATCAAATTGATTTATAAAATTTGATTATTTTACGTATTTTTTTTTTTTTTTTTGTTTAAGTATCTCATAAGAATGAAAAAAAAATATTACTTTCTTTGTAAAATACCAACAAGAGTCTTATGGGTGAACAAATATAATTAAAATCACCTTAAATTATTATTTATAAATAAAAGCAAATATTGACTAGAATTGGGATTTCTACTAAAAGTTTTTCAGAGTACCTACCTATTTAATTTCAGACTTTTTTGAGTTTGTTGTGTATACGAATAATATTATGTTTTTTGTCAAAAGTCTAAATTGATAGAACATTTAAAAACGTCAAACTTACAGAAACATCATATAGGCAATTGAAAAGTGATATTTATTATTTAAAATTTAATTTTAATTTCACAAGTATCGCTTCACCCGTAATCCATGAATTGTCGACGTTCTCCATAAGAGTATTATAATATTATGATGATATTCAAAATTATTGTATTATGAAAATTAACTAAAATTTGTTCGGGGTTTTGTTTTCGATCGATCTACGAAAAAAGTATCAGAGCAATTGCGTATACACGAAATCGCCGACTATTTTACGTGTAATAATAATATGCTCCTCTCGCCGCGAATCACTTTTATTTAAGATGAAGAATTCGTCTCTGTGTCAAGAGTGTGCAAGAGTTGCACAAGTGCATATTATTTTTATTAAGTTATGTGTGATTAAATTAAATTTAGCGAGGTATTAAGACGATCACCATATAAAATATAAGTGACACACATATTATGCTCAACATAAGAAATATTATATACTCATGGATGAAAACATCCATCCCCATTTAAATTTAATTAAAAATCAGTCCTCCAGTGCGCGTTTAAACGTTCGGCAAGTAAATTAAATGAATCGTACTTAGCGTTTAATTTATCTAAGCCGTTTCCTCGGTTATTTATAGTTTAGTGGGTAGAAAAAGAAAGTAATTTCCACATAATATCTGTTTTTCTGCGTATCTGAGTTGTCGTCTAGCATATATAATAATAATATGTAAATGTATACGCGGAACGTCTAATTGCACGCGAAAACGTCTTCATTCGACCACGTGGTATAAAATGTTATTCACTAACCTAACCTATAAGTGGTCATATTGTTGTAATCGTTGTCCGGGGAGTATTAAAGTGGTCATGGGAAGCAATATTAATAAATCATTGAGGGCTTAACAACGTGCGGCCTGCACAGAGGCGGGGAAGAGTACTCGTATATACGCAGAATCTCTGGGAGTGATAATAATATTGTGCGATATATACAAAACCAAAAATAAAATATAGTCCAAGTTTTCGTTTTTAAGTACTGTTCAAAACTTTCCGCAACGTTTCGTACATACAAATCAAAATACACTTTTATTATATTATCTTTAGAAATTATTACGAGTATTATGATGCCGTTTTCCAAAACGATTTTAATATAATTTTTTTGGCGGATTAAGTAAGTTATAATTTTTTTATGGAATTAAATTCTTGATAATTTTAAAATAGCCATTTTTTTAATCTTATATTTTTATTTCAATTGAAAAAAAAATATTCAAATAGAGTAAACATTTATCAAGTAAGAACAGGTAAACTTTTGATTTTCATTATACGTTAGCAAAGAACAAACATAGGTAATTTTTTTTTTGTTTCAATCGAAAATTTAATTTTAATGTGAAATTTGTCAAGATAATTCATAAAAATTGATCTACTTATAAGTGCCTACATACTCTATAAATAAAATTAAAACCTTTACTTGCTCTAACTTGCGTCAATTTTTAATTAATTTGAATAGGTTATTAGGTTATTATAATTAAATTCAATAGGTATTTCAAAGATATCAAAAATTAAACTATTTAAAAATTATTATATATTTTGAAATTATTATCATTAAATTAAAATTTTCGATAGATTACCGTTTAATAAATAGATTTAAAATATTGGTTTTCTGTGGAGATACTTTGGGTGTTACGGGACTTATGGAGACATACTGTATATTATATATTTATTAACACAATTTTAATTAATAATTGTAGCAATATTATATTAGGTATATAAAAATAAAATAAATATAATGGCACATTACTAAACTAAATTTAATATTTGAAAATGTATTTATGTTGTGACTTTTGTAATATTTTATTTTTATTTTTAGAAACTAATATTTGTTTAAAATTTTAATAATTTAGCTTACTTAATTTAAAATTATATGTAGTTATTGCATATTTATTCTATTAGATATTAATTTTTATCTGGGAATTAATTTGTTCCATTTTGAGGGTTTTTGTTTCTTTTCTAAAAACCCAACTCATAATGAAACATAAAGTGTCAAATTGGATCCATTCAAGGGCTTTTTGTTCTATTTTCTGAATATATTGATTTTTTTTTTCAATTAACCACGAAATGGAACTATAAGTCCTCAAAGTAATCATTGTATATTTTAGAGTAGAATAATTACAATTTACAGACATTTTGTTACTTAGGTATTTTATTTTATTTTGGAAGTGGTTCAAAATATATCCAAAAAAAATGAATTACATTATACCGATATCAAAATTGTGCGAAAATGACATTTTAAATATACTACTTATAAATTCAGACACTGCCTTGCGGTGAATTTCCGAGCAGTGTTTAATTATTGGTGCCTTTTTTTTTTTTGTCGCTCTCAGTAATATTATGTTTCGGACCAGTCGTTATATTACCGGTGGGTGTTTTTTTCACCAGTGAACCATAAAAATCACGTTCATCTCTGATTACATGGTCCAAAAATGGAGTCACGAGTAAGAAATTTATGCAAATGCAATAATAAAAAAGAGAAAAATCCCGGAAAATCGGGGGAAATTATACCACTCGCGTATATATACCGACGCAAATTGTTCCAATTAATTACACCTCGAGACTGAAACTATAATGAAACATCTTTTTTTGCCTTCCCCCTTTTTATATTATATTTCTCGCCTTTCCTCCTCCTTTTTTTACGACTATATAACGTGTACAGCTCTCGTAAGTTCTCCTTTCGTGAATACCTTCAAAGGCACTAAATTCCGAAAACAATGACGTTAATTCGTGGCATCGCCCTATCGCCCGTCGTTTTATCACTGTTTTAACAGCTTTTCGCTAGAATATCGTTGCAAGGGGTATGCACGGGCATGATACATATACTTACTCTGTCTCTTTCTCTCTTTCTCTCTGCAGCCTCTCGTTTTTGGATATACACAAATTGTCGTCAGTTTTTGAAAAGTCGACCGAATTATATATACATAATATATATTTGTTATATACACCGTGGTCGGCGGTGAGCTTTTTCAACATACATGGCCCACGGGATAAGGGTAAGTAATTGTGGGAGGTATACGCGTATAATGAATGAACGGAACAGATATTGTTCACAAACAGTAGAGAGTTATACGGATATATTGTAATATATTGTGGTAAAATAAAAATGGAACACATCGCGATAATCCTAAACGAAATTCAAAAGATTCGAGTTTCCATTGTACAATACATGTCCGTAAATTTGCCCGGTCACATTGTTCTATAAAACCAGAGTTGTTAGATCAAAATTATTTTATGTAAATGCATAGCTTAGTGTAAACTTGTGAAATCCAAAATTAAAATAGTGAAAACCATAATAAACTAATACTATACGAATAACTATTGTGGAAAGAAATTATTACCGTTTATGCTATACCTATTCCGACTGTTATATCATTTGAGTTTTTAATATAGTTATGCATTTGAAACGAATATATGATAACAGGAGTACATACATAATTGTATCACGAACATTACGGAAAAAAACGAGCGGAAAATTAATTTATTCTTCCATATTATTTACAGCCTGTTTAACCATTATAGGCCTATGTGCAATAGGGCAAACGGAAATATTGTTCAGTATTTCATCGGATATCTAAGAAAATTCTAAATATGACGTACCTAGTGAATTTATAGCAATATGTTCATACATTTTTTATGTAATTCGGATACGTTGGCACCGATATATACATATTTTATTTATTGACATTCATTTCAACGAGAATTTACTGAATTCTTAAAAATTGTTTAGCTAAATGTGCCGGTGCCAACTTGAAAGTTAGGTATCTATATAATAATTAGTTTATCGGTATAACTGCATTGTAGCAACTACCATTACGCAGGTACTAACTTATAGCTTCGGATAAGATAAACTTTATATTGACGATCTGAACTAATTATTATCTACAATTCGTAAGTGTTTTGACGTCTATTCCACTGGCCTTAGATCCGATTATATGTTAATCGTCTATCCTGAAATCCAATACACCCAGTAGATTATATATTATTATTATTAAACCATCAGTTAATTAGTGTGCGACTACATTATACCCGTTTAACAAACTTATTCCTTTGAGTTCAAACCGTTTTTACGTCTTAAAATTTCATTTTAAAACTTTTTTTTAATCTCCGTCGTATATTATTAATATCTCTTTCGCGAGTGGTGACCTTTATGCGTCGATTTCGTAAGTAATTGAAAAATATATTAATTTTGAATCATCGTGCTCAGTGTATTTCAATAAACGAAAAATATTAATAATACTCGTCCGCTGTATTAAATCCATATCCCTTTGAATCGTTTTAATAATAATAATAATTGTCTCGACCGCGGTCTATTCAAATATTTGACACATTTTTTTTTCTTCCAAAAACCAGAAGAACATAATATTTAAAAAATTAATTATTTCAAAATATTCGTATTAATAAAATATATCAAACGTATATTAAACTAAAAAAAAAAAAAAAAAATGGAATATTTCTCAGTGAAACTGACTGTATATATTATACATAATATTTAACGTTTAAATGTTTACATTATTAAAATAACGGTAGAGTTTATTATTCGAAAAAATTTAATATTTTCAATAGCGTAAAAATGATTTTAAATATTATGAAAACGAATAATAATAATAATCATATATTTTGTCCGAAATAATATTCTGCAGTTAGTCTCGCAGAGTTGTTTTTCTTATTACGAGGCACGCGTTGCTTTTCTAGTGAAACGTGTGCGTTATCGAATAGTGAATAATAATAGGATTTTTTTAACCCAGTATTTTCATTCTACAAAAAAAAAAAAAAAAAACTATTATTATAATGTAGGTACTCTTAAAAATATCTGCTAAAGCATCTCGTCGTCCTGTAAGTGCACTGTGGTGCGTCATAGAGGAAACGAATTTACCGTCAATCGGAATTGTGCGCGGTGCATTATATGGCAGGACGATAAAGATATCAAAATGCGGATTGATGAGAGAGTATATCCTCTTTTGATATGGATTAATTGGAGCGTATTCAATTATTCGCGAAAATAGTACATCATATTATATTACATTATTATTATACAAGTGGTGTCCTCTGTAATTGTATACAATTCTCTTTCGACCATATATTATTATATTTAATGGTAATTTCAATTTTGATTTTGAATAACGATAACAATTGGTTGGTAATTCAACCTTGGGTTTTTGTAAATCATCTCGTTAGTAAACCGATGCATTTTTTTTGTACTAAACAATATGTAGACAAATATGACGACGTTAATTCGTCGTACCAATGATTTAAGCGTAGGTAAATTTAATATATTATAAAATTTAGAACATGTTAAAACATTTGAAAAAAAAAAAAATGGATAGGGAATAATATTCGGGAGACAACAAGATCAATGTTCTTTTTCGAGATATTGAATACTGAACAAATTATCATGGTTTAAAAAGTGGACAATCATTGGTAGTATTTTGTACCATCTACGATGAGCCGAATATTCAGACATTTTTAAAACTCTGACGAGATTGTCATTTTATTTATATTTAAATTTAAATGTCCTCATTTAGTGCTCCTTAAAAACTGGATAGTGACATTTTCTTAAGGCTCGAGTACCGAAAAGAAATATTAAATTCTAACTCGATTTGTTACTCTTAAATATACGTGTATTGTTAAAATGCCATTTTTAACGACAGTAAAGAATTCGTTTGTGATTACAATTAATATTACAACGGAACTAGTGAACAGTGAACACACGAAGAAAAAAAATTAACTTGTTCGTTAACTTTTATGTAATTTTTGTCTTTTCAATTCATTTTATATCGTTATAAAGTTGTATAGTTAATAAGTATTGCTTAAAAAAATAAAAATGTAAAATAAATTTAAATAAGTACGTATATTTTAAATATGTTTCGATGTTGAATTTTATATCTTAAATCTTAATTATGACCAGTGTTGAAATTGAAAACATAAAAGTCAAATAGACAAAAATAAAGATAACAAAAATGAATAAATTAATTAATTGTTATCTAGATAAATATCAGAAAAATTCCATTTTATTTTTTGATAATGTCTCTCTTTCAGTAGTACCTATATAAAAATTTGTGTTAAAAAACGGTTTTTAAAAACTGTTTGATTCATACCTATATAAAACTTATATTTTAGCAAACTTCTTTTCAAGTGTGGGTTCATATATTTTCTTTAGTAAGGATGGTCATTCTTCATTTGCTTATACATGAATATGATGGTTAATTTATGATAAATATCAAGCCATTTACTTACTTATAATATATATATATATATATATATTATATGTACCTAATTATACATAATTGTATATACACAACTTTTACATTCTTATAATTTGTATAAATAATACAGATACCTACCTAATATATTATAATAATATTTAAAACTTAATAAACTTGATTTTAATTTACATGTTATTACTCATTATTTGAGAATAGTTATGAAAAAATTATTGGTAAAATTATAAAGGGAAAATAAAAGTAAAATAAAACAAAATAAAATAGAAAATCGTTATTTTTCACTTTTATGATACACTTTGTTAAAATAATAGATATTATACTATAAATATAAATAAATAAATCTACTCATATTTTCGGTTTTTAAATATCTATTAAACGTGTTTTTTTCTCGATAAGTAATCTAGATAGTTATGCTTAGGTAACAATATTTCTATGTAGATACGGATAAATGATTACAAAATAAGATCTATCTATTTTATATAATTGAATTTATCTATATATAAGGTAAAAGACAAGTATTTTTATCTACACAAAAATGCATCTAGATCAGATTTAATAATGATAAAATAGTGATTATTATTGTATAAACTAAATAAATAGAAGTTTAAAAGTTTAAAAAAAAATAACGATTCTCAATGAATAGTTTTTATTAGTTTTAAAATTTAAAAATTATATTTAGGTCATTAAAAATTATAAAAATGTTTATTTAATAATTTTAATTTAAAAAATAAAAAAAATTATTGTTGGCTCCCTTGGCACTTACTGAAAAGCAAGTTTAAGTTCTCCCTTGAAATATTTTTTTTATTTAAATATGCCAGAAATGTATTTTTAACAGATGAAAATTAATAAAAATAAAAAATAAATGGGAAAAAAGATATGATAAGACAAAAAAAAAAAGAAAAAAGTAAGTTTTAAAATTGGAAACATTATAATCAAAACTTTATACAGAGAAAACTAAAAAAAAAAAAAAAAAAAAAAAAAAATGAAAAATCGAATTTGGTACAATAATTAACAGTGCTACTAGTTAATTTTGTTTTTATCTTTTAAGGAAATAATAATACATAAAAAATAATATTTAGAATTCAGGTTTATACACAATTATCCAAATATTATAAGATATAAATGTCATCCTATATTCAAATAAAAATAACAATAATATTCACGTAGTAATTACTATAATTATTTTAGTTTAAGGTTAAGAGTGAATAATTTTAATATTTTTATATTTTAACATGGTTGTAAAATTAAAATAATAATAATTTTATGTTTTTTTTTTTGTTTTAATTGTATTCATTTGAAATCAAAAATATTTATTTATTTATTTATTTATTTATTTATTAACGGACTTAAGTCCAAATTCATTTACAAAATTATAATATATTGATAAAAATGATAGTACTTAAACATTAACATCTAATAAGTATCCAAAAAATAACAGTAAAGTTACTAACTTTATAATTTAAATTAACATTTTATAATAAAGTTTCACATTATTAGCTTAACATGTAAATGATTTATCATTAGTGAAGGTATTAGCAGCAGATTGTATTAAATTAATAGGAGAACATTTTAAATATTTTTTAGATAATTGTGGGATAGTAGAGGTTTGTATCTTGTATATTATAAGGGTTTATTTTAAAGTTTATTAGACTCAGAAGGAAGGAATCATTAATTTCATTTTTTTAAAAGTTTTATCAAAAACACGGTATAAGAATTATATCTTTTTTCTTTCAAAGTTTTGAAATTTAATAATTGAAGAATATTCTCATAACCAGAATGAGGTTGTCTGTTAAAATTGCATTTATATGATATATAGCAAAGAACTTTGTTTTGAATAAATTCAATTTGGTTCCTATGACTTTTGTATTGGTTTTCCAAATAAGATTAGCGTGCTCCAGATGTGGTCTAATAAGAGAGGAATAAAGGCATTTGAATGTGACAGGATCATTAAACTTGTAACAGTTCCGTTTAATTGTACCAAAAACTGAAAGAGCTTTTTTAGTAATTTATAATACACGTAAGTTAAATAAAAGTTTAGAATCAAAAATGACACCAAGATCTTTTATCTGAAAAGCTCGATATAAGTAATAATTTGCTAAATTATAGTTAAATGTTACTGATTACGTTTTTTGGAGAAAGAAATAGTGTTACATTTAGTAATGTTAAGGGTCATTCCGTTAGAGTTGCACCAATCATAAATATTATTTAAAACGATTTGCCATTTATTATATCATTATTCCATTAATTAATTTGAAAATTTTTGCATCATCAGCGAAAGTAAAATGTTAGAATAGCTTAAAGTAAACACAATATCATTAATAAATAAGTTGAAAAGAAGAGGAGAGAGGTGGTTCCCTTTGGGGACACCAGAAGTTACAGATATAAGCATTAATATATATAAATATGGTGTATGCAGTATTTATTTATTATTATTAAAAATTCGCGTCGATCAGAATATAAATGTTTCTATTTTAAATTTCAAAGAGATAAATATTATTATCAAACACTTTTTTTTTGTTTTCTGTAAAAAAAAAAAAAAAAAAAACGGGTAATACAACTTATTGTTTATGGGCATTTGGTAAAAACGGTTTTATTTATATCCTTTACAAAAATGAAAACAAATGTAAGTACTAGAAACATTATATTTTTTAGTTTAATGGTACACGTATATCTATATATATATAAACGTTTACCGTGTACTTATTGGTGTTTAGGTGATTTTAAATTGAATTGTTTAAATACGAGTATCATAATTTTTTATACTTCCGGTATTCCCCTACTCCACTAAATAGTAGATATATAGATATTATGAGAGGATTCTATTGCGATGTTTTTAAATTCTTTGGGAAGGAGTTTTTAAGATTCAATCAGCAATATATTTTTTGTATCAGGACTCGAAAAGGTTTTTATGCCGTTAAAATCGTCAAAAACTGTTCGAAATAGATAACGGAAAGCAATAAGTGTTAATATAATAAACTATTATTAAGCAAAACGTTAAGATTTATTAACACAAAGCGATATGTAATACAATAAAATATAATTGTGTATTATATAAACGAATTCAGGAAGGGGTGGTATTGATTTTAAAATTTAACTCGGGCATGTAGGTCCAATAATTGGGTATATAAAATCATATTTTAGAATAAGGAATCACTGAGGGATTATATTTTCACTCTCCGATAGAAAATTTATATTTTTTAATAGAAATTGCTTGTTTTTCTATAATTGGAGTTCAGTCTATGCGATAACATTATACATTTTGATTTTAATCTAAAGAGAAGTCGAATACAACTCAACTGACATTACTCTAAAAGTAGCGCGTGCAGTTTAATCCTAAGACATAACTCTGTGTCAACTCTGTGCAATTGGACAACTTAAGATAAACTGAATATTTAATTTAGACGTATACATATAGAAAATATTACTAATTATATTATTAGTAGGTATTAGGTATCTACACTGTCACACTTAGAAACGCCTTTTTTTATTTTCTCAATAACTTGAAATAGTACCTATTGAAATTGAACTGAAAAATAATTTTATTTCTTCAAAAATAAATAATCAATCATATTACAAACAATAGCAATTAAATAATAATGTAAAAGTATTTTTGAAAACATAAAACCAAAAGTCGAATTTCCAAGTATTTTTGATCAAGTTTTTCTTTGGGCGGACCAAGCCAGAACATTTAAAATTTGATTTATATCCTTTAAACGATTGGTCAAATCACAAATCGTGTAATATTTTTTTGATAGATTATATGACTACATATTATTGTGTATTACTGTATATTGAATCAACTGGTATTATTTTGAGGTTTATAACTTTAAGATTTTATTTCAGTCTAAATTTCCCGCGTTTTCATATAGCTTGAAATTGCTTATGTTTATAATAATTATAATTTATAATTACGAAAGATAACCAACATTATAATACATTGTTCTAACTAGAAAACAAAATTTCGAATTTTAACAAAAGGAAATAATAACTATAGACAAGTATAAAAATAGTCAAGGAGGGCGATAAACATTCCTAATCACACCCACTAATAATGCTACTGATAAAATAGTAACATTTTTATAATCAGGTTCGGCCGGAATCATTGAATTAATATATTATTGTTATTTAGTAATTTAAAATAATTGTTGAGAACTCAAAATACTAAAACATACATTAATGCTCATTAAATAATAAATAATTTGAAAAATTCATCAAATATCATTCTAATTGATACATCGTTTAAAGTACCAATTATTATTGAAACGCAAATGTTTTCGATCAAAAGTTCATATTAATTTGCTGACATTTTTATTTTATTTAATATGTAGACGATATTACGTGTAAAGAAAATATATATTTTATGAACTGAATGAATTTTAGTAAATACTCAAAAATTGTCATTTGATCTATTTTCTATTAAATTATTTAAAGAAAGAAAGAAATATTTGCAATTGTAATATAATAATATATAGATATATATAATATGTAATATATAGAACATATATCAAGTGGTGGAAAAATAATACTTATTTAAAATTATTAAAAACATGTACTATTGTTTTGTTTTGAGTATAAGCGCACATTTAATGCCGACCTCCCAAGTATTGGAATATATCGATGTCTAACCTAACCTAATATAACCCAACCTAACCTAACCTAACCTAATCTAACCCAACCTAACCTAACCTAACCTAATCCAACCCAACCTAACCTAACCTCACTAAAATATGTTTACTGTAGTTTTTACTGCATGTATATAATTTTATGATGGACTTTGGGCATGTGCAATCCTTCTCGTTTTTCATTATCATGCATTTAGTCTCAGGCTATTGTAGTTAATATGTCGTACGAGTCTTAAGAATCACACACACACACGGCGGCATAAGTATACGAAGCATAGTACATAATTAACTGTTCTGTTTATGTATATTACTATCTCTCTGTCTCTCTTCATGTATCCTACGCATAATATATAACCTCTTGTTTGCTTGTTTAATATTCACTGTTTAAAACCTTTACCGCCTCTTCCCCCTCTCCGCGTTCATTAAAAGCTCATCAGGACCGAGATGGCTTGCCACTCTCCTGCTGCTCTATCCACCACCATCCGTCCGCTCCGACGACATCACTCTAAATCCATTACCAGCCGACATCGTTTGTCACTTCGAATGTGCCCAAAGTTGAATCCCACAAATGTATATTCCCGATCTTAATGGCCACTTACAATGGCCGACTATAGGTTAATCAATTGAATATATACGAGTGCTTTGAAAAGCCATCATAGGTTATTAAAGACCTTTTCGGGGATCCATCCCGAAGAGCGTTTTATCGTTATTTATACGTTCCGGCAGACGCACGAACCGTAAATGACAATTGCGCTGTATAATAGGCGATTCTCTTTTTTGTTCTTTCAAATCCAATATTGCCGATACGTTGTCGTATTCTATAGCCGTTTTTTTTTATTCCTTCTTCCATTAACCTATAGCTATAATAGTGCACAATTACGTTAAATGATTCGAGTATTTATCTATATATGAAGTATAGTTTGAGTTGCATGTCAACTTCCAGAATTTTACGGCGGCGAATCAAATTTCAAACTTCACTACTCACCTTCCATTTCCACGGAGTTTGTTAACTTGATACAATATTATGATAAACTAATGATTTTTGTTTACATATGTATATAGTATGTAAAGTATTAAATAAACTTGATTCCATTATCTCACGTTTCCACATGTTTTTAACTTATTGCCTAAACATCCTCAAGATCTATTTTCAGATTATAATTTAATATGACACGTATAGATGAATACAGCATATAGCATAAATATAGGCATAATTTGATGGGCGAAATTAATTTTTATCACAATTTTCTCACAAAAATTGTCCATTTAAAGTGTACATTTTGATTGATAATGCCGAAGTAAAATTAGTGGTGTTTGTTCAAAATTTTATAAGTGAGAGTTTAGTTGATAACCATAAGGCCACAATAACTCATCCCATATGTACGTAAAAAATTCTAACCAAAGTACCTATCTACGTATGTATAATCAACGATACGAGTTACATACCAAAATAATAATTTAATATTTACATTCAAGATTTAATCTGTAATATTTTTCATACGGTAATAAGGAACGCGTTTCCGTTTGCTGTATTTTTTTTATATAAATATACCTAATCTAGAAATCTCGTATTTGAGTCTTAAAAATGCTAATAAGACTGTGGGAAGAAATCGATTGTTGGGAGGAAAAATTGAATTTAGAACCTTTCCGTTGTAATGTCTAGAAGGGATATTATCGCATAACGTTATCGTACAGTATTTTATTTCGTCGTTCAAAATTTTCAATATACTTATTGCGGTTTATATTTTATAATAATATTGTCAAATGACGCGACGGTCGGATAAACCGATTTGTACGTTTCGTACGCCGTTCTGGTTCGAAAAAATTAGAGCGTACGTGTTGCTCATAATAAGCATCCCGTGCCCATTAACTCGATAACGTATTTATTAAAAACGTAAAGTGTATGGTTCGTGTGTTTTTTCTGACAATATTTATTATTATTATTATTATTATTATTATATTATATACCGGTCGGTAGCAGTAGCGTCATAACGGCGCCACAACAGCAGTCGTTGTTGAACAAGCTGCACGGTCTCCTCGTCCACGGATCCCCTTCTCGTCGGGTCTTTGTACAATTAACGAACTCTCGCTAATGAGACTTTTTTGTCCCCTTTTCCGTCTGGAGTCGTACAACTTACACCTAACCTACAACATCCCCGTGTAACGATACTTTCCAAAACACTTTGACAACGAATCGGGCGTAAATTATACAAGTAGATATATATATAATATATATGTGTGTGTGTATACCTACCCCTAAGACGTTACAAAATAAACACATGGAAGGAACATGTAGTCGGGGGGAAGCGAATTTCGGAAAAAAGTTCACGTTCTTTGTTTACCAAAGATAGATTTTCTTTAACACTTTTCCAATCCCTCCGATCCCCAGATACTATCAACATGCACAATGGTACCGAGTTCTAATCGATTCGTGACAACGTTACCTGAAACAAATAAAAAAGAAAAATCGGTTAAAAACTTTCGATTTTATAATCTAATCATTACCTACATAATATGTAATGAATACACTATATTCATAACAAAAATGTTATTTAACGAACGTTATTTTTTCGTATAATGTATCACAATGTCGTTATCGTTTTCAAACGCGTAAATCGAATTTGGTAAATTAAAATTACAAAATCGTTTTTGGCGATATTCATCTTTCGGAACAATCCAGTGTAAACTTTTCGAAAACAATTCAGAATGCTATTGTAATAACGATTTACCGTAAACAATTATTATTTAGTAACAAGCGATTCGAACGCTACGAAATGTAATCAGTTTAAAGTTTTAATGATATTAAGAGTGACGCGCTTATTTTCTTAAAAATCGTTTTGATATCCATATTTAGTTTAGGGTTTTTATAGGGGGAGTGGATGGTTTATATAAAATATATGCATTATAATAAGGTATTGATAATACTTCTACAAGCCAGGGCACTTATAAATTTATTATATTCAGTAAAATATAACATTTTACATTTTTAAACGTGTATACTATGAATTTATTTTAAACAAAATATAATTTTGAAGTTGTTCATTTAACAAATTATGATATTTCTTTCAAGGCTTGAACTTTTATAGTACATATATTGTCTAGATAGTATAACTAAATTAATTTTCCGAGTTTTATCATATACTAATTAAATAATAATTATATTATAAAAAAATAACTCTCATTTTTTAATTAAATTTATTTCTTTTAAAGAGGAAATTTAGTACTTTTTTTTGTTATAATAGTATGTAAGCAGACAGTATATTATTATACGTAGAAATTAAATAGAACTTTAAACATGTAATATATATATATATATATATATATTATATTTTGATAAATAACATTAAATACTTAGATATAAGAAAATACATAAATCACGTTTGGGTAAAATATAAAAGTAAAAAGGCAGAAAGTAGGAAGAGGAAGCCCTTCGACCGTCGGGTAGGATACTATAGTAGTAGATTTATTAAATTTGAAAGTTATGAGAAATATGTAGTTCATGCATTTTCTTTTCTTTTTTTTTTTTGCAAAAACATTTAATGTTATTCATCAAAATACCTATAATCTATATCCCTTTTTCAAGTTCATTTTAATTCCTATAGTTTCTAAGTAAACTTTCTGTGTACTTACGTTATAATGAAAAACTACATTTCGTAATTTTTTTTTGTAGTAAAAATTATATTATATAATGACCACAATTTTTTGGAAAACTATAACCGGTCAATTACCTATTGCCGGTTCGACTAAAACCGGCAGTCGTTTATAATACTAAAAAACCGATCAAAAACGAGTCGGTTGGAAGTACTGCTGATAAAATTAATGATTTCAGTTCAGCTAAAAAAAAATGAGTGAAATAAGATTTGATTTAAGTATATAGTTTATACTAATATTATTTACGTTTATTTTGTAGCACACTATATAAAATTATTTAACAAAAAGATTTTACAAAACTGTTAATATTTCTTGAAATATTATTTTTAATGTTTTTAATATTGTATACTGTATAGTGATAGTCGAATGATGGAACTTTTCATAAAGCAAGCTAAAATCCTGAACTGGTATAATAGATAACAAAAAAGAAATATTAATAATACTTGAGATGGGTCTTATTTTATAAATATTATATATGTATATATTAAGAGTATATTAGACTTTCATAAAACATTAATGAGTTTAAATCATATTTTCCTTTAGTATACGCGCAACTAGCGTAAAGTATTTAAAAGAAGTATGCTCGTAATACGTGATCATTATTTTACAAAGTATTTTTAATTTTTCGATTAAAAATGCAGAATAAAATATGTATTCGTATAAACATTTTAATATTTCATAAATGTATTTACTCGTTCGGCATTTTTGTTAATACAGAATATTTACACCTATTTACAAATCAAAATCTTTGGGTCTATTTATTACATTCTATATAATATTCTACCGAATAAATGTTACTACAAATGAGTGTCGTTTTGTGGAAATATAACGAAATACCTACTAATTTCGTGTACCATAGTCGCATTAAAATGGATAAGTTTGTCGATTAGTATGTTATTATATTATATACTTTTCAGTAAAACGAATAGCCTTCTGAAAACATAATTTAAACGGTCGTTATTCGATCGAAAATCAATTCTGAATTTATCGGAGTGGCGACCGACAGGGAGAAAATTCGAAAACATTTGCGGGACACGATAGTGATAGTGATATAACCAGGTCCAGGACACTCTTTCAAATTAACATTGTTAGTATACTTATCACAGAGAAACGTGGGGGCCATATTGCTATTTAGCAATAAGTGTGACCACATACTCAATGTTGTATAATTTATAATATTATTGTACGTATATTTGGTGGGCCCTCAAATAATAGTCATTATAGAATAAAGAGATGACGAAGAAGAAAATCTATATATATATATATATATTATATCAAAAAATACTTATATATAACATATTATGTTATATGCTGTAAATAATTTATTATTGTAGTAGGTAGTATAGTTAATTATTGTGGGTATAGGTAAATTTTGAAAAAAAAAAAAAACACTTTTTTTAACAGTATATTATCTAATTTGTACAATACATTAGATAAATAATTGTACAATTTAATAGAAAATTAAAAACAGAAAAGTACCAGATTCGTCGAACGAAAAACTGTTTTGAAAATCAGACCATGTTATCATAACGTATTACGTAGCTGATAGCAATTGCTAAATGGGAAGATGGCTGCCTTTTTTTTTTTTTGTTTACATTTAGTGTCCATTCTGATTTAATCTATTCTGTGACATAACCATAAATGACCAGGCGAGCAGTAATTAAAAAAAGATAATTTTGGCGGAACGGTCGGTCGACGGCGGGCAATTCTGATGAGGAACGTCTAGTCCGATTTGGCGGAAACGTTGTATTCTTATGATAAATATTACGGTGGATATTACACGAGATAGACGACAGAAATATGCGTGTGTACAACAGATGGTTTTCCGGGGGCAGCCGCAGGAGACGAGGGATGGGTGAAAGATTTATGGGTCGCGTGTGCGTCAAATGGCAGTATTAAGTGATCAGTCAAAACGTATAAAACACGGAGAGAAAAAACTCCAGATCATCTTTCGTGTGTATGTGCTCGTATACTTACGTACAATGTGTATGGCGACAGTCTATAGTTATACTTAAAAGGTAAAACACTCCGAACCCTTTCGCAGTGGGAGGGCCACGTGTTGGTGGGCCCGAAGGGCACGGGCCAAAAGCCAGTGGACGGGGTAGGGGGAATGAAAGAAAAAAAAAAGTATGCTCTGCAGTGTGGAATTTGACTGGTGAACGTCACCGTATCAGCCGACTCTCTGTTTGCAGGAAACGGCAAACGCTCGAGGGTCACTCGAAATAAACAAAAACAAAAACAAAAAAAGTCAAGTTTTATTTGCAAAAAAAGTCGTAAAAACGTCTAATTAAACTTAAGCTACTGTGCAGACAATACGAACGCCTCTCCACTTTGCTGCTGTAGTCGTTAGAGGGTTTTGGATTGTATCCAGTGCAATATATTATACCACTATACATTATAGTAGTATATGGTAGTAATACGCGGACGATGAGAAATAACGTCAAAAAAATCACTATACGAGCCTGCTTAATATATATATATACTATGACGGTACGGTCATAATCACGTGTACGGTATACTGCAGGTATATCTACTTCATCTATACGTTTGTCGTTTTGTCGTCGACTTAAATAATTAAAAAAGTCGACTTAAAAAAAAAACGACCGCGTGAGCACTACCTATTATACAGAGGTATGTGTGTGACAACTGACAGTAACCGCGTATTTCTTCCGTTCGACCCTTTCGGAATTTGTTGAATTTATCTATTACTGATTAATTCGATAAACTCTCTACTGTACAATAATCGGCGCTCTTAAAATATTCGTACACGTGCGTACACATTACATTTCATTTGGATAAGTATAACTCTTATTGTTTCGACAAAGTACATGATCCAATATTGTGCGCGTTATTGTTGAAATTCTCGCAGCACAATAATCGCAGTGTCATAATCCGCACGCGAATTCGTTCGTTCGGAAAATGTCGTATTGTTTGTCAGTATTCTCTCGTCTCTTTAACAATACTTTTTCTTCTCAGTAATATCCATATCCTCTCTTTCAGGCTGACAATATCATCATGCACATTGAAACGTTCGAGTGAAATATTTTTTCTCCACATTACTTACTCTCGTGTATATTATAAAATATAATGGCCCATAACGGGCTCATTTCGTGGTTTCATTTCGCTTCCATCGCGGTCAAACTTTCGCCGGAATGACGTATGGATATTGATGAAATTCTTGGATGTATAAGTCGTATGACGAGATCGTAACGAAATCACCAAACGTACACTTATAATTTCCAGTTTTTCATATACAGTCTCTGCTTAGGATTAAAATGTCTACGCTATTATATTTCCCGAGCGATCCCCTAAAACGCGTGTCGGATTTAAGTGTACTTTGTACACTATACATTTTTCATTGTGCTTGTATTTTATTTGTAACATTACGATTATAACAATGGAAATACATTCATAAAATATAAGGCTTTTTACTTGGTATTTACCGCAAGACCGGCCATATACCGTATATCATTGTATTGTGAGCTAAAGCAAAGCAAACAAAATGGCGAACGTCAGTGAGATCGTCTGGTACAATATAAAATTACCAAATAATATCAATGGTGTTATTTACCTGTACATTTTAACTCGGAATTTCAAGAACATAATAATGTATAAAGTGAAATAAATTATTCAATAACTTAGTACAATTTACAAACCTGTAAAATTATAAGATATCATATATTTTCCAATTCAAGTTTTATTGTTTTAATATTTCAATAAAAATATAACAATGATATGGGAATTGTTTGCTTTTGATCTGGTTACTATGTTGCTCGTCCCTTTCTGCCCTCTTCATTTGTAATTTACATCATTTTATTATATATTATATCAATGTAATATGTTTAGTTGTAATATAACAAGAATTAGTTTTAAAATTATATATATACCAAAAACTGGCATTGGTTCACTGAAAAATGTTGGTACGTTTTAAAAATACGACCTCTTACGAATTCCGTGTCGTTTGTTAATTAAAATGAAATGTATTAGTGTTATTATTATTATTTTTTTTTGGCAATAGTACAATATTGAAAGGCTTTCTAATATGACCAAAGATCTCAGTTTTTCGAAATTCTCAATGTATTTTTAATAAAGTACATAAATTATAGTTAAAAATTTTTTTTTTATCCATAATGCCATTTCGAATATTTTGATAGAGGTGTATTATTTACGATTCTCACAATCAAATTATATTTTTATTATTTTAAATGAGTATAAAAATCTATTACTATTAAAAATTATTTGTCCAATAATAGTTGTAGCGCAAAAACCTTCATTGATTTTGTGGAATTGTTGAGCACTTATGAATCCAGGAAGTCAAAAAGTTAAAAATGAATCATTAACCCAACCAATGCTGAGCATTAACTAGGTGATTGAAATTAAAAAAAGAACATTTTTGTCAAGTTAATATTTATTGTAACATTAACTTAATTACAACAAATTACTTTGAATAAAATATGTACGTACTTTAGTCTAGGCATAATATAAAATTGTTTTTCCTGTATTGTACCTATTACTGTTATATATATTTTATTTTTTTTATAATATATATTATATTTGTAATTATTATATTTATTATTATACTTGAATAATAATATTATTATTTATTTCATATGAATTAAATATGAAAATTTAAGTTTTTTTTTTTTTATCAGTTTTGACTCCATTACGGTTGTAGAAACACACACAATCGTTATGGGTTTTTATTCAGATTTTATACTGCAATAACGTAAATATAAAGCAATATTTAGATAACGGAAATATCGTTTAATATAATTTTTTTTGACTTTATATATACATATATATATATATATATATTATATATATATAAAACAATGATGAAATGCCAGGGAAACACCAACGTTTAGCGGCTTTTAGTGGCGACGGCGGAGGCGTCTACGTCGGACACGTGTCTAAGACGATTGAAAAATGAACTTTCCCTTCGCACGAAATACGAATTATAAAATATTTAAATGTTTAAATATCGATATTATGTAATAGATTTTTGAAAAATATCGTCAGTACACGTAATATAATATTGTCGCCTAGCGTTATGTCACTAGCATAAAATATATAATAATTTTATACGTGTATTTCCAGTTGATTTAGAAATGCTATGAAAAAAATTTTTTAAAAAAAATAATACAGTACATTTTTTTATAGGTAGGAAATTTCCCCTCCCCCCAAAAAATTAATTTTATGTTTATTTAATAAACCTACATATTGGTATTCTTAAGAAATAAATAAATCCCTATACATAATAGAAAGTTGTCGTTTATTCTGTGAAAACTTGGGTTTTCGTTTATATAAGCTTTTCTCTTGTCGTGTATAGTAAAATCATAAAAACAAAATTATGGGCCATTTTTGTTATTTTCTCTTATCGAAAGCCATAGAACTCCCTCTGACTATTATCGTACCGTTTATGGTATGTACATTTACATATACATTTTGTAAAATTCTATAGGTATATATTTTTACTTTGATCCGACGCAAATATATATATTATACTTACTATTTTAAATCATTCGGGTATATATTTTATTATGGAGGGGTGTACAGGTTTTTTTTTTATCGAATATAACACAATAAAATACTAGTTTATGTATATTTATATTACATTTAATGTTAAGTTCATATATTTTATAAACGCCCAACAAAATTGATATAAAAAAATACTAGATTACTTATATAGTAGGTACCTTTATCATCACGGTTGAATTTTTCGTATTAGGTACACGTTTTTATTGTTACTCGCTGAATATTATTTTAGGTTACATACATATTTAAACAAAATAAATTAAATTTCGGGAAGAATAAAAATAGAATGTTATCAACTATTAAGGTATAAATATTAAATTACAATTTATAAAATATGATTTTTTTGATTACATCCAGATAATAATTCTATACATAAATAATTAGATTTTTTCTTGTAGTATACGCATCTAATAAAAACGAGAACAATATATTCGAGGGAATAAACCTAGAGCACGAATTTGTAAGCATATGCATATTTGAGATATACAATATACATGTTAATTATAGCAAGCTCAGGATATATTTCATATTTTTGTGATTAAATATATTAAATTTTCGGGGCCTTTTTTTTTTTTTTGCAAATTTCGCAAATATCGAGTTCAGAGAAATATTTTATGATATTTGGCATAGTTCATGTTGTATACGAATATGTCACATGTTAATATTTAATCCAATAGTTATTCATTCTAATGGTTAGTTGGAAATTACTTTAGGTTTTTAAACATAAGTTTAGGCACCTTATATCCCAATGTGTCCATCCACCCATTTTACAAGTACATAAAAACAATTATAGATTTGGTTATTAGGGACATAGATATTATTCGTTTTATAAATTATAATATTTTCATTACATATAGTTACGACTGTTATGCGGAACAATATTGATTTGATGACTAAAGAAAGTAATATTATTCGTTTTGTTTAACATTTTTAAATTATTGTTTAAAACACGTTTAGAAACCGGAAATTTAGTTTACTTGTACAGTGGGATTTCCTAACCTTTTATTTACATTTTTTATGGTATATTGAAGTGTTTATTTGAAAATAATGTATATTTTGATTTTTTTTTTTTATCACACATATCTGCATAATTTAAGATTTTTTTAATGAATATTTGTCTTTGATGTTTTTTTTTTTTTGGTATATTTTAACTTTTAACGTATATCTAGTATAGTTTATCATTTTTTAGTCCATTTTTATCTCGTTTTTAATGCATGTAAATCATAAATTAATCATAAAAATAATCATTTCTGGTTTCTAATGCGTAATTTTAATGATTTACGAAATCATTTAATGGTCTTTCAAATATTATCGTCCTAGGTTATATAATAATAGTATGACTAGTACGATATTTTCAGTTTTTCTCCGTTATTGGAAAAACGAACGCAGTTAGCCTGAAACTAAAAGTCATCACACTAATGTATCATAGAAAGAACGTAGTCAGGATTTTATTTTGGAGAGGGCTATTTTTTTTTTTCATTACTTAGATAATCAAAAATCTAAATTTGTAGTGTATTATTGAATGTTATGTTTGAATACTATAAATTCTTATTTTAAATGTTGTATAGAGTAATCCTAAGAAATTGAGGTGGGGGTAGGTCCCGTGCTTGATCCTTGGAACTTTGCAGAATATGCCATCCATAGCTGTGGTTTATTTTGTATACTACAAAGACTACAAAGTTAGGTTCTATCAAAATTTTAAATTTGTATTCTTTATTCTATTTTTTATACTGAACGATTGTGGTTTTCTGAATTGTTTTTTTCAATGTCTAGTAGTATTATTTGAACGAAACAAGCCCTTAGGAATTCAATTTCAATTTTTACCGACTTTAAAAATTAAAATGGCAAAGTCGGATTTGGTTGGATGTTCTTTATTTTTATACAACATACGTGCTTGCATAGGTGAATACACTCTTGTAAATTTGATCTAAGATACGACTACATCTAAGAACAAATAAACTCTAGACCTTGCAGCTGACTTGACTCATGACTGTTTATAAAACTGGAAACATTATTTAGCTTTGGTTGCAACAAACAAAAATTGTTTTTTCAGTCCAATCCAGACTAAGAATTTTATACTCAAACAGTAAACAAAAAAAAAGAAAGAAAAAAACATTAAAAAAATATTTCTAAAATAAATAATAATTTAAATATATAATAATATTCTATTGATGTTTTAAAGACATATTTTCAAAATAATGTTTCAAAATATATTTTATTTTCATTTGTTGCTGTCTGAGAATAAATTAATGCATTATAAATAAATTATGTTGTATCTACGTATACGTAATGTATCACGGAGCAAAGGAAAAAGTTCTAAGAGAAATCGGTTTGAATTGGAACTGAATTTGACGTGAACAAGATGAATTGCGACAATATAAACGAAGCGTGTGGTAGAAATGGAATAATCATAATTTATCTTGGGTGACAGGTGACGTTTTAGTGCCGTTTACCGTGTTCTCCTCGGTAAAATAAACAATTACAGATGGAGTTTCTCATATATTAATAAATTTAAAAATATGTAGCCCTTTTCTAGTTAACATTTTGTTTTAGATGGTCAACATACGCGTAATTTAATATCAAACATCTAAATAAGGGGCCATTTTAAAGTTGCTATGTATTTTAAAAATGTTATGCAAATATTGGGAGTTTAATATTTTTCGGTTCTGTTTCAGAAAATGTTTTTAAATAGAAAAGTATATATTGAACTTTTACTAAATATTAATCGAGGGTTGAATTATATAGTAATGAAGGGTCAATAACGGTTATATTTCTTCAAATAATTGAAATTTAAAGTTTCGGTTCTAGTACTTAAATTTAGTGTAAAAACCGCTATAAAAATATGTTATTCTTAATTTTGTCCCTTTTTCTGTTTCATGGTTTATTTTTTATTTTTATTGTCATTATGGATTCAATAATATTGTTATTAGCCGGCATAAAAGCAGGAATTACATTTTCATATTTAAATTATAACAGTTAATATTAATAATACCAATATAACTAATAATAATAAAGATATTTTAAAGGTACATTTAAATTTTAGTATATTATAAGTTGGCCCTTTTTAGGAAATGTATTAAGAAAGGTAAATTTTCTATTTTTAGGTTATCTTCTAGGTTATAATTGAGTATTGGATTAAGAGATGTTTTATTGAAATTGTTTACAGGTTGCAATAATAGTTACATATGAGTTTTGGTTTTTTTTCATAATGTATAAATATATATTGATGATGTTCATGTGGCCAATTCTCACTCTTCACCATACAGTACATTCACATAGGCATATATAGGACAGGTAGGATAGATAGGATTATGTGATAGGGATAGTTTAATTTGGTCAATTTATTATCGATTTCTTTTTCTCGTAGATTTTGGTGGACACATGGCAAATTAAATTTTTTGTTAAGTGTTAATGGGTTTATTTTGGGGTAACGTTATTAGTTGCAGCTTCTCTAACTGCCGTGTCAGCTTGTTCATTGCCGGGTAAACTATCGTGAGCGGGTATACAGATGAAGGTAACAAGATGAGAGAAAAGAGAAGAGGCTCTTTGTTTTGATCATATTGATCATTTCATTTTTGTATTATGGTTGTTGATAGCTGAGATTGTGATAAGGGAGCTACTAACGATTAGGAATAAGTCGGTATTGGTCAAATTATTGTCAATTAAGTCTAAAGCTTAAAGTATTATTTGCTATAGCTTCTATGCAGAATATAGAGTTTATTCAGAAATTTCAATTGATTTCCTATATTATTATTTTTTAAAAGAAGAATCATTTTTTTTCAGAATTTTCAGCTTTATAATTTGAGTGTATAGGAGTATAGCGTGCATTTTTTATCCTGTAATTTCTCAATATTCATATATTTTTAGACAAATTATATTCCATACAATTATGATATAGTTATTTTGTTTTAATATTATATCATTAATAACAAGTCCATAAAATGTATAAACAATAACCACTATAATAATAATATATACTACCTAATCACATTTAAAAGTCATTTCCATTGAATTAGACCATTATTATTCTCTATTAAAACCATTCTCTTTCTAATTATTTGAAGTGGATCGAACACAGTATTTTATATGTAGTATAAAACCGTACTATATTCAATTTAGAGTAAAATCAAACTGTATATTTGATATAGTGCCCATAAAAACAAACAATAAAATGTAATTACATTGTATATCGGTGGAGTAATATATTGTGCGTTAATTAATATCGTCTATATTTTATACTGTCATCAATAGGGTTTTAATAATATTTTGAAATCCGTTGAAATAAACACAGGGTTTTCTATTTTCAATATAATTTATTAATATATATGTACAAAATGGCTTATAGTTTTTCCTATATATAAATTAATAATATAGTCAAAAATAATATTTTGAATCAGGCGTTGATTTATATAGCTCATTTAAGGGAGAGATTTATGTATATCGTGTAAAATATATATTAATGAAAAATAGAAAAATTTGTTTGTATAAAATGTGTGACCCAAATCACACATAAGTAGTTTAGGCCCAAATTGTCCAAAAATAATAAAATTTTACCAAGCTCTTTCTTAAAATCTGCTACTATTTAGGACATATTTATGGATACTTTTTAGAAAAATTTATAAAAACACGAAATTTTCAATATTTATGAAATATTTTTCAATCTTGAAACGAAAATTGTTTATGTCATTTTCGTACAGTATTATGAAAACAAAAATAAAAAATACATATATTATACAAAGTAGAAATATATATTATTATTTAAAAAAAATTCAAAAGATGGCTCTATACGAAGGTCGTCCGATGGATGGGACCAAAGACGCTCGACTAAAAACTTTAACGGTGAATATATTGAAATAAAAAATAGAAAAATAAAAAGGAAAACTATAGTCAGAACGAGTATTGAATAGTTTTATAACAGAATAAACGATATAAACTATATATATAAGAAAAGGGCCAAAGTCGGTAAACCAAATCGAAAAGTATAGCGAAAAACATAGTCAAAAGGGAAAAAGAATACTTTGGGAAGGGTAGTTATACAGTATAACCACGGGATTGGTCCAGTGATGAATATGTATGGCTATGTGGCGCCACACTGTATATCCGGTCTCCATATTAGGGCCATATCAAATTGATTTCAAATCATTTGAGCAAATTTTCAGAGATAGGCACGATTAAAAATCCATCGATTTTGAAAATGAAAATCTAAATCAATATTTTGAAGATTCCAGTGTTAGATTTTTATTAAAAAAAAAAAAAAAAAAAAAAAAAAAAATAATAAAAAAGAAATATTTTATAAAATTAATATGTTATCAAGAGTGCGTTTATAGG
>JAIPRL010003084.1:0-22507 GCA_025469235.1 Pemphigus obesinymphae | reverse complement strand
TTTTAAAATTAAAATCTAAATAAATATTTTGAAGATTCCAGTGTTATATTTTTATTAAAAAAAAAAAAAAAAAAAACATAATACTCAAGACATATTTTATAATATTAATATGTTATCAAGAGTGCGTTTATAGGGATTAGGGAGGTTTAACGATCACTCCGCTAAATGTGTTTTAGTTATTTTTTTAAAAAATAGAATCTATTTTAAGTACTTACATATACTTGTAATATTTTTAATTTTAAACAACGACAAGATTTCGTATATATATATAATAGTATTTGCATATTTTTAGATGTTTTAACATTTCAAAGTTTTTGGTGCATATATTTTAAGGGATTTTAACGTGTTTATTATATATTTCGCTTTTTTTAAATAAAAATATATGGATTTTGGTTAATAAATAAAATTATTAGTTATATACCTACATATACCCATCTAATTTTTATAAACTCATATTTTTTCCAACTACGCATTACCTAAAGTGCCACATTTTTATTTTATATCATAATGGGACTTTTGTTCTAGAGTAAACATATGTTAATTATTTTATATAAATAACTAAACAAGCATTTTTAGTACAATATTAACGTATATTTAAATATTATTATGACATTATTTTACATTGTGAAAGTTACTTTTAAAGACAATTATGTTTTTTGTGCTTATTCCAGATTCGGGACATAATTGAGTGGTGGTCGTGTACATTTATATATGTATAATATTAGAAACATTTTGGATTTGTCGGATTAAAAAATGACCCGAAGAAATGCAATTAAAAAAGTTTTATCAAACTCTGCGTATGGAACGAGGATTCCTGCGAAATTAGTTAAATTTCGTCGCGACCGCAGGGAAGGCTTTGCGCTTAATAACACCGTTGGTGGTGGCGTTTAAGATGTTTCCGTTCGCTACGCTTCCGATGTGCACGTCAGTCAAACAACTTTTAAGCTCCTACATTTTCCGTGTAGTCCATTTATGTTCATGGATTTTCACGTGGACCTTGTTATTATTATTATTATTATTATAACATGCCATTTTTAAGGTTAGGTGACTTAACGGCTAACGCGTTTCTGGGCTGTTTTTCCGGTAGAAACGCCTTGAGTTAACCTACCCCCGGTTTAAAACCACGAAAAAAAAAATTATACCTACACCCCTTGCCCGGCAGAAATGCATAATATTGTATTATCCATTATTATACGATGATTAAAAAAAAGAGGAAGAAAAAGAAAAGAAAACGGAGAAGAGAAGAATTGAGAAACCCGCACATGATAAATTGTGCGATTTAATTTGACGCTTTGTCGTGAAACTAACCTCATTTTACACATTTATATTTCAGAGCCGTCATAAATCGTGGATTTACAAAAGTACACATTTATATTGGATTTTTACACCTTTTAATAAATCATATTGTATTAATATATTAGTATTTTAACAATAAACGATAGATATTGATACTTGATTGTATTTAACGACCAAAAACTATAACATAATTTAAATAATAGCTTATTTATCTATTAAAAATCTTTATAGATTTATCAGTATATAAGTTTGAAGCTATACTTATATACTATAACTGTTGGTTTATTGTTTATCGTGATATATTCTATAAAATATTGAAGGATTCGATGGGATGTATTTACAATGCTTAGTCTTGTAAAAAATACTTATTTAAATACTTACTGAGATCAGGAGTATTTATTAAATAAGTTAAAAGCATTTTTTAAATAGTTCACTATAAATGTATTTAAAGAAAATGTACCCTTAAATATAATTCAAGAATATCATTCATTGTGATTATAAATTTACTCTTTTACAGAATAAAAAATGTATTTTATTCTGTGACTCATTACCGGTCTTGGTTATAACATCATTTTTTTTATAGATGGGAAAAATAACAAATAACGTTACCATGGTATTACTACTAAAATAATAATATATTATTATACATTTTAAAATTATTTTTTGACTTTTTTGATTACACCAAGCTCCGCTCAATATCGTTTTGTAGAAAGTAATGATTTATCATTACTTTTAAATTCAACATATTCATTACCCGACGAGCGAAATGCTTCCATCCCCTACTATTGCCACCTTTTAAAAACTGCAGATAATAATTAAAATAAACTCGTAATTATGAATTAAATATTAATTATAACTTGTTAGGTTATAATTTTATAAAATAAAAATAGTTAACTCGTTTAGTTAAAAAGTTTAAGATAATTTAACTCTAGAATTCTGACAATAATTATATGAGCTTAATAATCATTTTTGAGTTACTTTAACAATAGATATGATTATACGATAACATGATGTAATCATATAGTATACAATTTACAAATAAATTTATTATATTTTATTAGAAAGTAAGGATTTTAAAGGTTTTTTTGTGGAATATGTAAAAAAAAAAAAAAAATTAAAATTAATCAAAATGTATTATGGTCTGTTTTTGTAACCTCATTTTTACAAAACAATAATCGATTATAAGTGTGATTATATAAAAAAAAAAGTGATAAATAGTATTATTATAATATGAGAAAAAAAGAGACAGTGTATAGTGTTTGTCGGACTTTAGATTTCGATTTCGGTTGTAAGTGAAATTTTGTTAGAACCGTCTTTGCTAAAAGTGATTTCCACCGGGTATAATATAGGTGTGCTTTATATATACGCGTATACGGATTTTCGTTGATTTTTATTTAACATCAGTTTTGGAGGTTTTTTCGTTTGAAAAAAAAAAGAACATTCGTTTCGACACGAAAACTACGTCCGGGGCACCGTCGATGTTACTGCGGTGGATACCGGTTCTCTCTTTTTCTAATACAATTTATCGACTTCTATCTCTGTCCTACATCGTCCACTTATGGTTATTTCTATTTACTATATCGACGAGAGAGACATTTATTTTTTCTTAGGCATTTCATGCTGAGCTGTATATATATATATATACGATTTTTGTCTCAAAAGTAAGGTCTCCAAGCTCCTAGCGGCCAAGGGAAATTTTATTTTTCTAAGTTGGTACTACTGCTATGACCGTTAGTTTCTTCTCTTGCTAAGAAAATTTGAACTGGCCAGATCGGAGTTTAGTGACGCGCGAACAAGATGAGCGCGTCAATGTCGTCAGCGTCCGCCTCCTTCTCTGTGCATGCTCAGTGTGAGCTTCGCGCAGTAATCCGTTTTCTTCACTCGTGTGGGGAGAAGCCGGCGGCTATCCATCGACAATTGTGTGATTCGGACCAATCTTGATGTTAATTAAAAATGTGAGAAAGTGGTGCAGAGAATTTATGAATGGGAGGGAAAATATTCATGATGAAGCTATAAGTGGAAGGCCATCTGTTTCTGACGATCTCTAGGAACAAATTGAGTCTGCAATTCATGAAGATCGACGAGTGACCGTTCGAGAACTTGAAGAAAAGTTGAATATACCCAAATCGTCTCTTCACAGAATCATAAATGATCTGGGATACTGAAAGTATAGCACAAGATAGGTGCCAAAGACGTTTACAGAGGATGACAAATGCCAACGCATCGAAAAAGTGCTTTTGGATAAATTCGGATGGGACATTTTTCCCCACCCCCATCCATCTACAGCTCAGACCTTGACGCATCTGACTATCACTTGTTCACCAATCTAAAGAAACATATGAGTGGGAAAAGGCTGAATTCAGACGAAGAAGTGAAGATTGCAGTGAAGGACTTCTTGGAAAAAGCGGTAAATGGAGGGTTATATGATGTTGGTAGAGAAAATTTTCCAGATTGACTGGTGAAAAGTGCCTCGATATGAACGGAGATTATGTCGAAAAATAATGTACCTATATAATACTCGATATAAACATTGAAAAAATTTTAATAAAGTTCTATTCCGATTTTTTATAATTATGGAGACCTTATTTTTAGGACAATCTCGTGTGTATGTATATATATATATACGCACACGTATAGAGCCGAAAAACCTTGTATAATGTCTATTAGCAGACTGTCGTCATCGTTCATCCCCCCGGAAGACTGATTGCGGGCACATCTGTCCGGACGGCGTCGTCGTCGCGGTTATCGGGGTCGTTCACGGTCGAAAGGACATTTTTGTTTACCGTACTGGCCACAAACGTCCCCGTTGCAGTAGCAATTGGGTGTCGTATTCTGCTGTATATTATTAATATTATTTGTACACATACGTGTGTTCATCGTCGCCAAACCATTATAATACAATATACACGTATAATATAACATATTATATATACCCTTCTGGGGATATCGATCATGTAAAACATATTACTCGTATATACAATAGTAATAGGAGTTATGGCCTTCGAAACATGATCCTGCGTGGCATTCGAGGAACGCCAAAACTACTATATACTAGCGGACACCTACATACTATAATAATAAGTTTAAGTACACGGGCGTCGTGTTATATCGGTCGGTCGAAGACGAATCGTACCAGTCAAACTTCCCCGGATCCTTACCTCACGACGATGTAATGTATCGCAATAAGAGTCGCGTATTAATAATATCACGTTAAGAATACGAGTATAGACATTATGATTAATATTCAAGTTTTGTCGGCATATCGTTTTCGTTTCGCATTCACGAACGGCGTGAACAGGGAAACTCCATACAATTATATGGGATGGCGTCACATCCACATTTGCTGTATATTTTATATATCTAATGACAATGTCGAAAAATAACGTTACGCAAAACTTAAACGATCGTGGTATTTTCATTAAACGTAGAGTTTAAACTAAGAAAATAAAGAAGAATATTTTCGAGTACTCAACATGATGAACATTTGGTAAAATGTCACCCGACAATGAAGTTAAAAATGTTTTATGTTTAACTATATGTAACTTCTTTGTCAGGATATTTTACTATTAAAGAATATGACAAGGTCTAAGAAAGATTTTCTCTTTAAATTTGATAAGAGGTATATAAACGCTCAAAATTGAACTAAAATGTCACAATTTCGTTATTGTAAAGACTGATGTTATTATACTATTGTATATAATAACAAATGCGAGTATGACATGATATTAAAGGGACGTTATACCCACATACTAGCTCCGTCTATTGGTTTTAAACAGATAAATAATTTATTAAACACCATATAGCTATTTAAGATGTTATAAACTATAATACTTTATCAGACAAAAATCAAAATTTCTATGTTCTAATAATACAACTTACTGATTATTTATTGTGACAAAAGAGAATTCCATAAAACTCACCTGAAACACAAAAAAATGCACTTTGTTAGTATAATTTAAAAATAATCATCTGAGTACCTGTGTAAATTTTAATTCAATTTTTAAAAAATGTTAAAATTTTTTTTTTACAAATAAGTCAATACAAAAATACACTTTTGTGATTTTCAATAACATAATATTAATATCAGCAGTTCATACGGAAAAAATGTATTGTTGCAATTACTAAATAAAAATTATTAAAATAATATTGCTGCAAGTTACAACAACTATGCATTGATAAATATGATGATTGAAAAAAAAAAACGAAAAATAATGGTGGATCGAGAATTGAACTCGCACCTACGAATGTACACTATGGATCTTAAGAGAACGTGATACCTTTTTTGCCGTTTCTGTCTAACCTGATAATATATACGAAATTTACGTTCAGCATTTTTATCTCGACTATAATTTCTAATATTAGAGTAATTTAATCTATTAGCAAATTTATAGACGTGATCATTGTTTATGCTTTATCGACGTTTTTTTTTTTTTTTTTTACGAAATTTTGTTTTGAAAAGATATACAACTATTTTTAAATCCCAATAATTTAAATAGATTTATTTTTCTTTAAAATTAAAATTTCATAAAAAAGATGTCGAAAAAAATCATGTCTATGAATTTGGTAATAGGTTAAATAATTACTCTAATATTAGAAATGACAGAATTGTGATAAAAATGCTGAACGTATATTTCGTATATTATAAATTAGTTAGACGGAGACAGTAAATGCGAGTATCACGTTCTCTTAAAGTTCAAGACCACCTATCACTCACTAGTATCCCATATGAGAAAAAATTATCCATTTAACTAAGGTAATAAAATACGATTTATAATTATTATAGTAACTGTAACAATAATAAACATAATTATTATGGTTAGATTTTAGGCAAAATTAAGCATGAGATCAAGTAACAACAGTTTTTACGGGTAGTTGTGCCAAAGAATATCTATGATTGATACTACAATATTAGATTAACAATATATTTTTGGTACTCATAATTTAGGTAATTGTTTTGTTGGATTGAATGTATAAATTGTGGATTCAACCTAAATATTCCCAATCATACATTATAATTAATTTTTTTTTTCTGTGGTAAGAATAAGCATAAAATGATCAAAATTCATAATGTCCTTGTAAATGATATGAGAAAGAAAAAGGGTGATCAGAAGGTTAGAAAGCACTTTGCTCGTCGGATAGGATAGTGGTGGTGGATGTATTTCACTTGATAGTAATGATAAATCATTTCTTTGGATAAAACGATTCTGAGCGGATATTAGTGTTACATAATATGTATATACAAATAGACAAGTTATATTTTATATTAATAATTAATACTGTAAAAATAGAAATATTGAAAAAAAATCTTATGTCAACTACTTTTGTTTAACTATATTATAAATTAATTAAATAAAATTACAAGCAACTATTAATATACTAATCGTTAATCACGATAAATGTATTTGTTATTCTTTGACTATTCATTATATATATATCATTATATTGTATAATCACTAGTTTTTCTTTATGTTTAAGAAAAATATCGGAAAATCCGAAAAATTATTTCTATAAAGTATAGGTACCAACTGAAATGAATTTGATATCAATAATCTCTTTATACGAAAATATGTTAGTACCTATATGGTCATAAAAAAAATAAAAATAAAACACATGTAAGATCAATATAATCACATTGTCGTCAATATAAATGTAATTATTATTATTCTATTCAGAATCTAATATGTAGCCATCTAGGTTAAAATTAGAATTTATACATGTATTGCCAATTTTGAAGAGGAGAACATTTTCGGCACAATGTCATATAAATTATAATATGTTTGTAAAATCGCATTTAACAAATAACACAAGAATAGTTATATAACAGCGTTATAAATAAATTTTTTTTTTAAGTAGCGGTAATTTTTTAAATTTTAGACCATATGTACTCGACAATCATTGTAACTTTGGGCCAGTTTGATCAATACCTACCGAGATTTAAAATTATAATATTAACATAATAATAATTTATAATGAAAATCAATAAATATTTAGTATTATTTTAATATGAGAGTGGTAGAACCTTAAAATTATTTATAGGAGATTAAGTAAAATAAACTATCGATATGTTGTAGTATTGTGGAGAGGGTGGTAGGAGATAGAAGGATAATTATTTTGCTGTCTGCTTGGTTTCGCTGAAATATTGTTATAAATTATTTTGTAAAATTCATATTTTGAATTATTTTATGGATTAATACGGTAAAATACGAAAACAATATTATACTGATATAATATAATAAAAATAAAGGTACTTAAATACAAGTATTCGAATACTATATCATCACTGAAGTACTAATAGTTTCAAAATGGTACGTGTTTTTCTCTTTTTAGCAATTTAATACAAGTCAAAAATGTTATGGAACATTACTCCTATATAGAGACTGGAAATCGTGCTCGGGTGGCAATTGTTTGAGAATTGTCACTTTCGGAATTTTCCAATAGTCCGAGAAAATTGTGATAAACTTCTGGGCATTCATTCAACAATATGTATTATATCGTAATATATATATATATATATATATATATATATATAAATTGGCATCTGAACTAACTGTATAGTGTTAACATTTTAAATTTTACTATTATAATGTTTATGACATGCCAATTTTTAATGACATTTTACTAATAGTTTTAAAAATACCTACGTTGTTAGTTTACAATCAATAGTCTTCATAAATATATAAAAATTGACAAAAAGAAAAAGAATTAGATTTAAATAATTTTTATTCAATAAATTGGTCAAAGGAATTTTTTGGAAATTATTAAAAATTTTTCGAATTTATTTTTAATGATATGTAAAAGACATTTTCGCCGCTAATTCCATTCTTTATTGCTACAATATAAATTTATTTGGAAAGCTGTGAATATATTCTTATAAATATTGGAAAGTGCACTATAAAAAAGAACAATAAAATAATTTTTACCTTTTTGGTCAAGGCTTATACGAAGTTGTGGCGCAAGTCCATCCGAAAAAGGTAAATATATTATAATATCCAAACTAGTGGGTACCTATACAAAGGTTCAATACCAGGATAAATTATGTTTCACAGGTTTTTTGTGTTGTCGATGAAAGATATTCCGTTTTTGATATAGGTTAAAATATTCAACGCATACATTTCATTGTGAAACTATATTTACATTTTTAGAAACTTTCTAAAAAATCAGTTTTATATAGACAATTATTTGCTTGAAACAAAAAACAAAAAAAAAAAATCAATATTATATTATACGTCGAAAAATAATTTTTCATAAATTAACATAATTGTTGTGTTTTGTGTACTTAAATTTTCTTTTCCAACAGTATAAGATAATAATTATACAAAACTTTATCTACCTATATAAATAAAATAAATTAATCTACATTTTGAACTCATGTTTACCAGTTTGGTTATTAAGAAATAAAAATAAAAATAAATTATAATTGTAAATAAAACCACAAAAACTAAAAAAATAATTTTATTTAAATTTACCATTGTTTAAGTTAGCAAAAATATTTATCCGGAATTTTTTTTTAAGTCATTTTTGTATTTTTAGATTCTGAGCGAAGCGAGGAATGTATTGGTTTTACGATGATATGTTTTATTTAATGTCTGTGTACAAAATTTCTAGCAAAAGAAATACTCCGATCTTTACATGCTTACGCGGTTTCCGGTAGCAAATTTAATTTAGTTGGTATACTTAAGGGAGTTCAATTTAGATTTTTTAATTTTTTCGATAAACGCGTAATAATATAAATTAGCATAAAAATCTGAAAACACGATTGTTGAAAAATTATTTTTAATTCCGAAAATATTGACGCTGGAGTTATTAAAATTTCACCACAAACATACGTAAAATATCAATATAAACAATTTTAGAAAATGTTTACCCATTTTATGTTATTTATAACAATATGTAAATTTAAGAAATTTAATTCATAATAGACTTGATTTTAGTTTTTAAGACTTGAACATTATATACAGTGGTAAAAATATGACATTCTAGTTACATACAAAAAAAATTAAAAAATCGATCAATATAATATTTTTTAATAGTCATTCAAATTTTTTTTTGAAAACCCATTTATTTTCACCAAATACGTATATTAACACATTATGAACGCACAAAAATTTTAAAGTATATTTATAGTAATTTTCAGTTTTGAGTCATTTATTCATAATAGTTTTAATTTTAGGTTTTTAGACTTCAAAATTTAATACAGTATTATAATTACGTCATTCTAACTACACACAAAAAGATTTAAAAATCGGTCGATACAATAATTTTAAATTGCTATTTTTTTTTTTTCAATAAAATGTATTATTTTGGTATGAAATGTTCTCGAATTTCAGGGAAATGATGGATCTATAAACTTGAAATATTTACCAAAAACGTTTATGCGTACGTTTTTTTTGAACATTTTTATCTATCTTTGGATTATTAATAGCAATTTGAAATTTTGAATCGTTTAATTCATAATAGGTACTTTACAGAAAAATTCGATTTTATTGGTATTTTTTTTTATCAAAAAAACAATGATGTAGTCAGAATTGGGCGGTCGGACTTGGTTTTCAAGTTATATATATATATGTATCAAATTAAAATTTAACGATTTTTATCAATTCGTTTAAGAAGTATATTTTTTTATATTTTACCACAGTGGTCCACGTAGTCTAGTAGGAGATGGAGCTGACTGTATTGTCATGTGCCGGGGTCCATGGTTCAAAACCCTTTACATCCAAATTTTCTTTGCACTTTTTCAATTTTTTTTGTTTATTATATTGTATAATATTATCATATACATATATATATATATATATATATATATATATCATTAGTGTAATCTATAGTAATTTTCAAGTTTATTCACTGAAGTTTCGCTCAGAATCGTTTTTTTAGAAAGAAATGAATTATCATTGCTTTCGAATTCAATATATCCATCACCATTATCCTACCCAACCTGCGAAGGGCTTCCCGGATTTTTACGTTTATACCTATAGTAATATGGCATTCTAATCCTAGCTCTATTAAGTTATTATGATAAATAATAATATGTCTTCTCTATGACATAACTGTATACATGTGTAAATGTATAAGGACAACATAATTATTCTATAGCTCTTTACCGAGTTTTATTGTTTTTAAAAATAAAATTGGTAGTAAAAATAAATAAATTTTACATATCAAAAATAAATTTTAAAATTGTTTTCTAAATCGTCCGAAAATCAATTAAACAACCAAGAATACTTGTTGATGGGATACATCCATATATCAATCGCATATCTATATACGTTAATACTTCCACTATATAGTTTATATTTATAATAAATAGGTAACCTAAACCATTGTTACATAATCCAAACGTTACGAAAGTACTATAATAAGTATTAGGTATTGTAATGCCAAGTGGATATTTGTGAAAATAAGTATGAAGAAAAATAAATCATTTTATTCTATCTACTATTATTGTGCAATCATATTTGAATAGTAGGTAACTACTTAATATTTATTTTTAATAATAGTATGATTTCAAGTACCTACCTAGATATATAAGTTTATTTTAATATCGTTGAATATACTTTTATTAATTATTTTCTTAATGTTTTATTATAATTGATTTGTGTATATTATATAAAATAAATGGCTGTTTATGTAGTATGTATAGTTTACGAGTATATGAAATGTTAGTTATATTTATTAATAAGACTATAATTGTATTTAAAAACTAATTTTTGGTAATTCCAAAGCGACACGGCAGTTAGTTACTTAAAATTTGTTCATTATTTCAGTAGTTGACATGTTATCGATTAGCAATATTAATACATAATTCTAAGACAATGAATATAATTATTGATCTTAATTAGTTACTATGACACCAATTTAGAATAATACACATATATACAATATTAGTAAAATGAAATTAGTTAAATTAACAATAAAATAAATTTGTTAATATTTTAAAGTTAAAATAGAAAACATACCAACTATTAATTCAGTTAATTTTTTAAAAAAATTTTATTAAACAAATTCAGACCGGTATATTTAAAATAATTAAGAAAAGTGTCATAGGTAAATTTTACTTTTTAAATATTTAAAATAATATTAACCATTTATTATAATTAGATTTAAATTGAACTAATATGTGTTAAACAACTCACGAAAATCGTCTGTCCTCAATAAGCAACACATAGTGTTAACTAACTAGATAATTATGTAAAATGAACTGTACTATGTATGTTAATAGAATGCAAATATAAACTACTGTTAGGGTTAGTTAACGTGGCCAAATAATTAACAAGTTGAGTTAAAAAGTTTAAAAAAATATTGACTTTTAACTTTAACTTTAAATTTTTAGAATATCAAAATCCTTTAGGAGTTATTTTTAAAATATATTTTGTACCATGATTTTGACGCTATTTGAGCTACAATTAATGCGATTCGAGAGTAGAGAATTTATAATTTTGTGAATTGGAAATTTTGTTATATTATAATATTTTCAATATAATAATCAGTATTATATATACAAGAAGAGGTTCAGTATAATGTGTGGTCCATTAAGTGCACTATTATCAGAAATATACTTATTAGATTGAAAAACAAATATACTTATCAACTAATTATAATTAGTCGATAAGTGTATTTGTTTCATTATTATTATCTAAAATATACTAAAGCATATTTTAGATAATATGTAGAAGATACTTTAATTTTATTCAAAGATTCAAATAGACAAACAGAAATCATGGATAATACTTGAAGTAAGATTAATAAACATAGGTTTAAATATTGTTTATTAAACAAGTTCAAATTTAATATTTACAAAAAACCTACACAAATTGACTCTATTACCTATACTTTACCATTCCAATCATTCTTTTTTACACAAAAAAAATGTAATTTTTGAATTTAAATTAAAAAATTTGTTTATAGATATAATTCTATTATAGTTAGTTTTTAATAAATTTAATTATGATCAGGAAATTAATATTATACAAGATCTTGTTTTTAAAAATAAGTAGATATAATCAATAATATTCATAGAAATATTTAAATATATATATATATATATTTAACGACCCCAACAATATTGTTAATTATTATAGTATGAAATATTAAAGTATATTATCAGAAACATTTATTAACATTTTCAATAATAATGTAAATATTATTAAAATTGCATTCAATACAAATAATAATTTAACTAAATTAATAAATGATATAATACAATGTTTTCAAAATAATAATTACAATGGCTTTAATTCTCCTAGTAATTACAAACAAAAATGTAGTTCTAATACGTTTTATATGGGTAGAACTATTAAAAAATTAAAAACCATATATGAAGAATGTATTTCCTGCATTTCCGAAAGATAATTGAAAAAATTTCGTCTAAATTAAAATTTTTCTAGACATGTTCATTATACCATATTCAATCTCTAAGACATTGCACATGTTATTTTATGACTCGCAATGTTCATAATTTAATACCAGCTATATCCATAGACATTATCTGGGTCTGCTAACGCCCATTTGAGTGATATTGTAATTATACCATCTCCGGTACATTACACATGCGATGTCTACAGAACAGAAATAATGATACTTCTATGTGACATTATATATTTTGTAACTACCTTGAGATTGAGCGAAATCAAACGTCTATGTAATGTTCACTTACGAAATTACACTAAGGTATCTGTTTTTTACATACTGAGATTTTATCACGTTTTAGAAAATAATCATAATATTACTTTTAATATAGATATAAGGATTTAAATAATAAATGTTAAATATGAAATTATTTTTATATAAATTCTGTTTTGGAAGAACTACATATTTATTTAAAGAAGTTAAACATTTAAAAAAAATAACTTGTATACATAGGTATACATAATAAAAATAACTTAATGTAATAAGCTGCTGTGGCATTTTACATTATTTCTTTGCTATTGATTAATTATTATATTCTATGTATTTTATTGTAAAAATTGCATTAATCTTCATGTGAGTATGATAATATTTCGTTGGTTTTACCATGTCAATTATTTAATGCCTGACGATAACTTTTAGTCGAAATCAGTACCTAGTAAGATAAATTCATTTTCAATGCAATATTTTTGTTTGTATCTTGTTAACACCGTTTGCTTTTTGTTTTTTATAAATGTGTATTTATTTTTATATAAAGTATTTACTTAATGTATTTTAGGTTTTTTTTATATCCTCTATGTTTTTTATCAGAATGCGTTGAAATAATAAATATCCTTAAAAAAAAACGATAAATTATATAAACTATAATGTAACGCGATGACCAGCTGCTAATGTGGACCTTGTCGTGGTTTTCGAGATTTTCCTCCCGATCGTCGTCGGCTGGCACACAGAACGCCTCTAGCTCCACGTGGTGTTACACCGTCGTCTCATATTATAACCCCGGCCAGACGGGGGTAATTATCAAGAACCTTTAAGTACGGTTCTGGACGAAAGCTCGTTTGTAATCCGAATCTCGGTTCGGTCCCGTTAATTATTCATCAAAAAGCTGGTACAACGGTACATATCGGTGTATGGCGACGGTTTATATAATGATAACGAAAACACTTCAGGCGTTCAGTAGTGTAAAATATTAGCTAAATAATAAAAAAAAATGTCGGTAAATTGGAGGTGTGAGCAGTAGGGTGGTTCTTAGTTATAGATGAAGAAAAAAAATATTAAAACTTTTGATGTCGCACCCCCTAGTTTTGTTCAATACTGTAAGAAAGTAATTTAGGTTAAATTTGGTCATTATTTATTTATTAATATAACATAAATTTGACTGTAAAAATAAAATGGTCGATCCATTGGCATTTTTATTCAGAACTTTTTTATTGGAAAATTTAATTTAATTTAGTTTTTATATAAGACATTTTATCATATCTATAACTGTTCGTCAAATATAGTTATATAACCGTAAAAAAATCAATTTAGTCAAATAAACTAAATATTTTGTATTTTATTATTTTTCTCGGAAAATAATAGACTTGCAAGAAATTTTATAAATACATTTTTTATTAAGATCGCTACGTTCTATATTTAAGTGCTATACATTTTTGAGCTAAGTGCTATAGTTCTTAACTTAAGTTTAAAAAACTCTAAAACTACCCCCTTTGGCTATTTTTCAACCCTTTAGGGGCACCTGAAGGGGGCGAGTGATCATGACCAAATTTAACCTAAATTACTTTCTTATAGTATTGAACAAAATTAGGGGGTGCGAAATCAAAAATTCGTTAGTTCAAAAATAAGGACCACCCTAGTGAGCATTTTGTCCGTCGTAAAACATAATTTTGGCGGGTGTAACGTAAGCTGCGTGATAAATCGTTTTTTTTTTTATCATTATAACAATTTTGAGCGAAGTTCGGTGTAACATATACGGTTATAATATTGTTAGTACTATAATAAGTTCAGTAAATATTTTAACATTCGATCAGTGAAGAACAAGTTCTGAAAATAATATAGTTAGAGTATATACAAGCACAATACCAATTTTGTATTCAATTTTCAGGCTATAAGACCTAAAAACTCCACTCTTATGGCCTAAATTTTTCAAAATCTATAACGCATATACCTAATTAATTATGAACATTGTACTAGGTACCAATCCATATACATTTTGGTAAAATATATAGGTATATATTATATATATAGGTCAGATGCAAGTACTGAAAAAAAGTTCAAATATTATAACGTATACAATACAAGTAAATTAACATACTTATATTTTGCTCGACTTGAAAAGATGAAATATGAATGAAAAAGGAAATTATCACAACGTATCCTATCGTAAATTATTTACCGTTTTATTTCTACAACATTAGAGTTTGCAATACACCCTCGGCATCAGTTAGGATTTTGGACATCAGTTGACCTGATTTACACGCATGCTGTTCCGGATGCACTGAAATAATAACCACGCACGACCGTCGTTTGCAAACGTGCCCGGTTGGCTCGGTTGTTAATATAATATTATTGCATAGCAAATTTTGTAGTTGGTGAAATGTATTTAAAGTAGTCAATTTCAAAATATTTCGGGTATATGGACGGAGTTGTAAAAATAAAAATCAGAGATAAAAAAACTTATAAAAAGAAACTGAAAAAAACAAATTATGATATTTTTGAGTTTTGATTTTCCAAATCGATTGATTTGATTTCGTATATGTGATAGCATACCTATGTACGTAAAAATCCGATTTTGATAAAACAAAAAGTTGGAATTTCATTCGATAATGTGCGACGAGGGTAAGATCATCCCCAAAGTTTTGCCACCCTGTATATTATATAACATCGGCCTCGAATGCAATTAAACTGTGAATATTTCTACTTTCTACGGTGTGTTCCTTTCTGAGGACTGCTGTTGTTGATGGCCATTGAGGGGAAATGCAATTAGTTAAAAATATTACATTATTTTTAAGGTGCAGTGCACGCAATCGACGTCGGTCCGGAGGGTCCTAAACGCGCGGTCGTAAAAATAACCGTGAATGTATTATTAAGTCGATTGTCGTAAAAGTTACGAGTTATGAAAAACGAATAAAATTATAACAATTCGCATTTATTATATCGGTGTTCAGAAACTTGCGAAATTACACTGTATACACGTAAATCACGTTCATTGCCGACCTCTGCTGCGCATGGCACAATTATTGGCCGCAATATAGTAGTAGTAGTAGTAGTAGGAGTAGTAGTAGTGACGACTGACGAGGGAAAAACGGAATAAAACTTAATCTCGGTCCTTAAGGAAACTCTGGAAACAATTATTACGCAATCGTTGGCCGGGCCACGAAAATGTGATCGGCAACAGGAATAGTTTCGTGCATGACAACACGATACTTTCGAACATGTTTTCTGTTTTTGTAAATATTATTTTTCGTCATTTATTTATTTATTTTATGGTCATGATCCCGAGAAATGTTATTACGATTGAAAAAAGGTATAATATTTTTCTGGAGTAAATCCAGTTACCCGATGTATATATTGTACAGTTTGTATTTTAGTTTCAAAAGTAAAACTCAGCACGTTTTCGTAAAACATACTAATTGGATAACGGTAATTTATTTACTTTCCACTTAAGAAGGTACTCCGCAGTTTTCAACAACAATAATTTTTGTTTTTAAAGCGTACAAGCGAGATATATATCATAAAATAATTATGATTTTTCAAAACAACCATCTTTCTAATTCTTAATAAATTTAAATAATAAAAAAAAAAAATACTTGAAAATTTATATTTGAATTGTTTGTGGTGAACAAAACAACATGAATAATATAAAGCAATAAATAGGTTTTAAAAATTACTATATACGTAGAGTAATATAATTTAAAAAAGTATAATACGGTTTATTATGATTATTTTTATTATATACGTATATATTGAGGAAACTACTTCAGAAATAATATACTCAAACGGCAAGGGTTGGAACTTTGATATTGTTTTTGTTTCGGCTATAGTTCTTTAAAATAAAAATGTAATTAGGGTTCTGGTTAAATTAAATTATTAAATATATTCTAAATTCTCACCAAGTATTAACAACTATGTAATATGTAATTATGTAACTATATATAAAGGTTAAATTATAATATTAAACAGTCAATAAGGGGTTGGGTTCATTTAGAGGTTCTTATTATAGTTAAAGGTCTTAGGTTACTTCAATTTTTATATAATAACAGGTTACAAAATGAATTCTTCTGAATTCGGTTCCAATCCTTGATTTAAAGGTTTTTCGAAAATTACAGACTAATTAAAATTAAATTACTTGATTCAATATTTTAACTATTTGTTTACGTAATAAAAACGCAAAATTCTAAAGGTCTATATAAAAATAAAAATAAATTATAACCAAGTAAGAAAAGATAAAATGTAAAGGCTTACCTGAGGTATTTCGTTTTTTTATCTTGTGGTTTTAGCGATATATATATAAATAATATATATATTACATAAAAAGAATTTGAACCTTACATTTTACGGTCATAAGGATCATTGAATAGGGAGAAAAAAGATTTGTATTTATCGCTTAAATCTTTTGAGTCAGTTAAGTATAAGGTTTATTATGGCGACACGCTTAGAAGTTGGTGTATATATTTTATATTTTACTTTTTCGTAAATTTGGCAAATGAAATAAAAATTCTTATTTAAAACAAAAATTACGTTTAATTTACGACTAAGGTTTCAAAATTTTCAATTATTTCTTTAATTATGTGTTGATTTTTTTCATATAATTATTTTCACATTTGACGATTGTTACAAAGCTTATCCAAAATATTTAATATATATGTAGGTTAAGATAAGTTATATTACTAATAAGTTATTTTATGTTGGTTGATCATAACGCAGCGTTATAATCTATATATATATATGTACGAATAAGTAATATGAAATGATGGGCGGTCATAACAGTATATATTTTATGATGGAAAAATTAACAAGTTATAATAAAAATGTACATGAACACCTTATTATTATTATTATTACCACATTATTATTAAGACGTTGCAGTAAACTAATTTGAGAAATTCGGGTTTAAGCAGCTTCCCAAATTATGTATTAATTAAAATAATTCTGTTTAAAACAGTAAATAGGTATAATTGGTAATTCGTATCAAATAAACTTTTTAAGTTAGGTTTGATTAGGTTAGACTAGGTTAAGATATTGTGATAAACTATAGCTATGAATAGAAATAATTAACTGTATAATGAATGATAACGTTTTTTAATTTTATCGTTACGTGATTTACAGATTATTATTTTTAATATAGTGAATTAATATGGCACGGAAAATGTTGTAAAATAAAGAAGAGTATTCACGAAAATTGCCGGAAATAAAATAATGTCTTAATGTCCACTATAGCCACTACAACGCATTTGCGAAGTGGGATGTAAATGAATTGACGCCCCCGCAGGGTTTAAGTGAAAGTACGTATTATATACGAGTATAAAATAGTATAATATATTGTGTTCATTTTATTTTTTTTCCTCCACGACACGGAAAACGAGAAAAAAGTGGCATACAAATATAACGCACATTCGTATAATTTATATAATATTTTATTGTATTTTTTTTTTTCGTTAACGGAAAAATAACAATCGGAGAAAGCAGAAAAAGGCCAGAAAAAAATATAGCACCCTGTTAACAGTAGTGCATTTTTCCGGAATGGGATTTTTGTTTTTCACCACAATGGGAGGTCCTTTGGAAATAAATCGTCTTTGTGTTGTGTGCATATGTATGTTGGGGGGGGGAGGGTTGAAAGCTAAAGGCTATGCACTTTCCCCGACACCATGGAAGTCCCACGATGGTCCGATTTATAGTCCTGGTCTTTGCACAAAAACACTCTACGACCAATTGATTCCAAAAAAAAAACAAGCCCAGTAATAAAATTATAACGAATTATGTCGTATCGCAATAATAGTATACGAGTTAATTTTAGTAAAAACTCTCATAAATAACCGTCGTTAATTGGGAATATGTATTGTAGTTTTGGGACCCATGGGCGTGGCTAAAATTTTTATACGAGAAAATTTGGCAAGATGATTTGGCTACCGATTTTTCTAATCTCTCTTCCTATCCACAACTACTGATTTATAATATTTGTATTGAACGTTTTGCTATTATTTAATTTTCATTTTTTAAAAGTCTATGCAATCCGTATAAATAAAGTTTATTTGTATACCTTCAATAAATTACACACAGAATCAGTAAACGATGATTATTTATGAGAGTTTTAAATTAATGATTTCTTTTTATGGTTTTGTTAAAATTTTGAACTCTGACAGTATATAAGCATAGTATAAAGTTTGGTTAGGTTAGGTTAGGTCAGATCGATATAATGTTTTGGTAGAAATTTTATACGTTGGTAACTTAAGGAATATTAAAATGTGTAATGTAAATACTATTAAATATATTGCATTTAAGAATTTTTTTTTAAGTTAGTAAAGTAATATTAAAATTCCCATAAATTATATAATCAATAATAGTGTTAAAAAATTTAAATTTTAAATCTAGCTTTGACGTCTATGGACAACTCACTTTGAAAGAATAATTCTGTTTAATTGGTATAAAACTGTACATTTTTTGCCAATTTCCTAATAATTAATACACAATTTTGTGATTGATGTCTCAAAAATTATTAGTTAATCAGGGGAAACCAACATGGGATTACAGATTTTATTAAGAATGCTAGGACTCCTAAAGGTCCACTTATGGCAAAGTTTCCATGGTGTGTATAAAGATTATATCCATCATATCTTTATTATTTATATGTATTTTAGTATTATATATACATACATAACGGATTATATATTGAACTTTCAGGGGATTTGTATTTAATATGAACATTTTATTGTAATACCTGAAAATCGAGTATACATATTATTATGTATTACATATAACTTCTAGATCGAAATCATTGACTGAGAGAATTCACCCAGCCCCATATTATATGAGATATTGTTAATATGATTAAATATTCAATATGTTTTTTTTTTTTTTTGAAGAAAAGACCGTGTCCTTTTTTTCACTGCCAACCCCAAAAAACGTATGAGAAAATCCTTTGTTATGGGATATATGTATAATTTATGTTTATATACCGTTTTATATTATCATCGTAACATATTCTATTTTAATGTAAGTAGTTAGGTACATAACATTTTTCAATACACGGAAAACTAATTTATTCTACCCGGTAAATGGGTTCTGGATTTTTTTTTAAATTTTCGTGACCCACCTATATGTTATATTAAAATGTGTATAACCTTACATATTTTTAGTTAAATTTATTTACTCTATAATATGAATAGTGTTGTTAAAAATGAAAATATGAATAATATGTTTCCAAATTATAAATATATTTCTCAGTTTGAACATTTTTCGCCGTCGGTTCACAGAAACACTAGAAGGTTAGGAAGAATATGAACGATCAATAAATAGAATGAAATATATTTGAAGAAAACAATTTGGAAGATGCGTTCATTTGAATATGTTGTAGTTCGAAATTTAATATTGCGATTCGAAGCTAACTAGAAACACGAAAAGTTCAATTGCTCAATATGACGCGTATAAATGTTATAATATTTTGAAAATGAGTTTGTTCAAAATTGTTTTTATTCGAGACTATATTTTGTGTTCCGAGTGTTCCTACATACAGGGCAATACGTCTGAAGTAGTTGCTTAGGGCCCCATGCCATATGAATGTTATGAACATATATTTTATTGGGAAGAAAAACGCAATATTTTTTATTTATTCCTTTTTACGCATAATTTTCACCACGATATGATTTAACGTATTTCTTATTACCTAACGAAACAAAGTGAAAAAAAATTTTAGGGCCCCGCAATTCGTAACGCCACCCCTGTGTAGGTACGTGTAGGAACATCGATTCTGACATCGAGTAAGGCGAAATGCGTGTTAAATATATAATAATGATTGGATGTTTTCACTGGTTTTGAGACCAAAAAAACTTTTCTCTTAGAACTCGTGTATTACACTTGAACCGCAGGCGAGAAACATAAAGTATATAATGTACATTATATAGCGTTCTACAAACATTTCAAACTGTTCGAAAACAACATGGCGTACATTTAAATCAGCGCGTAAAACGACACGAAGATTCGGAGCGGTAACGTAAGAGACGTCCCTGGTGGCGGTAGCGGACGACGCCGGGGGAAAGAACGGCTAAAGCGTAGTACTCGGCCGTCAGTAATGGGTACGCAATACGTATGTGCAAAAATTGTGCGGATACGACGACGTTGGCGCGGAATTCGTTTTGTGCGCACATCACGCTGTATTATTAGAGAGTTTTTGCACAACACACGGTAAACTTTACACGGTAAAAATTACGTTCGGTTAAATGAGAAATAGCGTAATGACTGAAACTCCAGTTTTTGCATTACCGTAACTTTCGTTTACGATATATTGATATCACTGCAGCGATCTCCTTGTTATGATTACCAATACTGTTATTGTTTTACGTTGTTCTCATTTTTTTTTTTTAAATATTTAAATAATTTATTATTTACCTATTCAATATGAACATGCTCTTTTATAGTTCGAAGTGAAAATATTTTACTTGGCCGTTGATTATAATTTTTATGAATAATGGACCACTGTTCACCGTCATTGAAAGGATTATAACATAAAACTTGTCGTGTAAAAGACTAAAATCGTTTTCTGTAGGGATCCTAAACGTTCCTTTTTATTAGACGTTGTTTCTATATTGGTATATAAAAAGGAAAATATAAAATGTACACACAAAAAATAACCGATTTGAATAAAATAATTAATAAGTAAAATTGTCATCAATTAAATTTGATAAAATATACATGTAATATAGAAAAATAATGCATATGGTGATAATTGAAAATATATGTCGTAATAACCGATCATTTAGCGGGATAGTAATTATTTTATTCAAATAGGTTTTGTTTTGGGTTTAAATTTTGTATTTTTCTTTTTATACACCATTATGGATACGACGTCTAATAAAAAGGAACGTTTAAGATTCCCTACAGAAAATGATTTGAGTCTTTTACGACAAGTTTTATGTTATAATCTTTACAATGACAGTGAGAGCAGTGGTCCATTATTCATACAAATGTCAATCAATGGTCAAAAAAATTTTCACTTCAAACTATAAAAGGACAAGATCGTAATGATTAGGTATGATAAATAATGTAAATATTAAAGGAAAATAAATATGAAAACAATAACCGTGTTGGTAATCATAACGAGGACATAGATGTCTCTGATGTCAATACATCGTCGTGTACGAAAGTTACGGTAACGCGAAAACCAGAGTTTCAGTTATTACGCTGTTTCTCATTTAACCGAACGTAATTTTTACCGCGTAAAAGTTTAGCGAGTGTCGTGCAAAAACTCTTGAGAAAAAAAAAAAACCGTACGGAGCGCGTGCGCACAAACATAGCACGTGTCGGGCGAATGACGTTTACGGAGTTTTTGATGACCGGGCGTCGTGCGAAAACCGTCTAGTCTATCGTTAATATGCGCGCATAGATATATAATAATAATACTAGATAGCCGTCTTTGCCATAATCACCTTAAAATTAGTTGAAGCCAGCCGCCATATGCAATGTAGGCAAAATCGGTAAACAAACGTTATCAATATTAGTTTTTATCATGTATTAATTGTAAACGTAAATACTAAATATTTTAGTCATTTCATCTTTTGCACAATATAGGAACAAATAATAATACAGGAACATA